>DVQM01000369.1:0-18393 GCA_018231645.1 Heliconius ricini | reverse complement strand
CGTGACCTTCCTCCAGTATCTTTGATACTGTGTTTTCGAAGGTCAACCGAGGTCTACTTAATTAATTAATTCTTCTACAATATATTTAGTCTATTATAAGAATATTTAAGAAATAAATATTTACCGGTTCGCGTTTAAGCTGTATAAAAAACTGTTTCTTCTTGAAAGAAATTTTAACAATTTTACTCCAAGAGAACGTGTTCACTCTTATATTGTTTTGAAAGACCACTATACCTATTGACGTGACGCCAATGAATATGTCTTTACCATTGTAATCCTAGAAGAAATTGTGTAAGAAAAATATTTAATTCACGCTTCACGCTGCATATAGCAGGGAATGCTGAGGGAATTTTAATGTTAAGGCCCTCTGTTACAAAAGCGCGGCGTTGAGTTCCGCCGTTGAACACGCAATTGTCTCTAGATATAAAATGGGCAACAGAGTTTTTTCACATTAAGTTCCCTCTGCTCACCCTGCTGTGTGATCCAGAGTGAAGCTAAAAAGACTCTGTTCGTTGTATATGCAGCCAAAAGCAGCTGTACCTCTGCACCATAAGACTATTGTGATAGGAATTATCTAATATTATTGTTTTAATCTAAATTTTTTACATTTATACAAATTAAACATAAAATTTAAACCTTTCAAATGAATTTGACACTTAATTAAAAAAAAAGTTAAAATTTAAAATATATTATGTCTTAACACTAAGTACTTTCTGCCTATCCTGCTGTGTGCGGGATACAGCGTGGTGCTGGCATTTTTATGAATTAAAATGGATACCTTAGCCGGATGCGATTCAACACCATAGCAATCCAATCTCTTTGCGTGTTCTAGAAAGTTCGCTTCGGCGTCGGCAGGCGCTTGGCCCTTATGCAATTTGTGTAATTCACGTATTTTACGCTCGTCCTCCGCACATTGTTTTGGTAAAAGACATAAATCCGATAAATAGTTGGATTGATGTTCTGTTGTGTTGTAATCTCCTATTTCAGCTGAAAAGAAAATAGAATATAGAGAATAATGGGGAAAAAAATAGTTGAATCATTTATCTAAACAATATATCTTCACGCCGTATACCGCATGTAACAGCGGGTAGGCAGAGGGGACTGTTTTCCCACTGAGTTTCCCCCACGCACTCAATTTTCAATTTTGCGTGTTGACAGTAGAGTAGCTAACTGGAAAATAATGGTGTGGTTCAAGCAGGCGACGCCGCGAGTGGATCGCTAATTATTTTAACATATTTCTCAATATAGTTTCCTGTGTCTTCAAAAATCTTATACAAGGACTAATGTAAGTTATATTCATTGAATTTTTCTTGAATGTATATCTTATATGTGACTTATATAACTTTACAAACTTACAAAACTTTATAAATTTCACTTGTACTTATTTAGTAATTTTTTTTAAAGGAAAAAGGTCACTTTTTCACCTCTATGGTAGTCTACTAATATATATTTTTCACTGTGCCATTATCTTATTTTACAATTAATTAAAATGTCAACAGATGTATAATTTACACTAGGCACAAAGGAAATAAATAAGTAAATAATCAGCTTCACGCTGTATTTCGCACACAGCAATGTAGGCAGAGGAAACCTTAGACACTGCGATCCTCACTTTCTGCCGAATTCTCGAGGCATTGCATGTTCAGTGACAGAACTCAACGCCGTGTTTTGCCTCGACAGCAGAGCAAGAAATGAAAATGTAAATTTATATAAATATTTCATCTCCTCGAGTGGGGTGTCAAACCCACAACCAGTCATTTTTACAGTCACACTTTATGCTCCTGCGCCATGTCTGGCCACTAAAATAAAAAAACAAGTAATAATAAATTATCATTATTAAAAAATAAATTCTTCCTTTATACCTTGAACAGTAAACGAAGCTAATAGCAATGCAGTATTCTTTGGAGCAGTCATTCTACCATCAAATAATAATTTTCTCAATTGCAAACATAAGAGATATTTCGTAAATTCCTCTGCTAACCTACAAGGTTCAGGAGGATAGAAACGAACTGCAAGCCAGAATTGTGCGTTTACACCCACTTGTTTTTTTACTGATTTGCCACCGTCTAGCCAACGCTGGAATTAAATATACATTTTTTTATTCAATTACATAATAAATTAAAAATAATAAGGCTATATAGAAAATGTATTGAAAAAATTTACTTAGATACTACACATTCAAATCCTTATGGCAATATTAATTTTTAATACATTTTCTGGTCATTTTCAATATTTATCTAATTATACTTATTAAATATTATTAGACAAATATTAAATAAATAAGTAATTCTTATAAAAACAATAAGAAATTGTATATTATCTACATATTGTGTATTATATTAGATGTTAAAAAAAATACAAAATAAGCTATTTCTAATAAATAAATTTAAAAAGATGTAATAATAAAATAACCATTTAACAAAACAGAGCAAAAATAAAATGAACATATGCAGTTAAAATATAAAATAAAATAAACCTCTTACTTATATTCTTTATAAATATATAATTTTACAAAAACTTATAAAACACTATCACTATGTCCACATCCAAAGTGTACAAGAAATGAATTAAAAGAGAACAAAAGTATTAAAGATAATAATTATACAATTTAAACTCAAGAACCATGAGTCAGAAAGGATGACTTAAAAGTTAATGCATTCCCTCAGTAGGGTCAATTGATTGTGAGTCATACCTTGCATTAGTGATAAGAAGTGATAACATTATGTTTTCTAACAACAGGTGTGAAATTGTGTATAGCTATTTTAAAGATAATTACTATATATTATTTTATGTGTAAACTTATAATTGTAACTCAAGTATGGGTATATTCTAATAAATATTAATATATGTTAATAATAAAAAAAATTAAATTATAATGTTTCATTATTGAGCAACATTTTATTTAAAGTTTATCATAAGGATATAATATGTTAAAATGTTTACCGTTATCTCTGTATTGGTTGCATTAGGTAATGAGCCATTTTCTGTGAATTGTAAACCAAAATAATCTTTTTCAACTAATTCTAGATGTTGAAACACATGCTCCAGTAGTACACTCCCTTTGGCTTTTTTCTGAAATTATTTTTTTATTTCTTGTAAGTCAATTACACATATTAATTACAGAATAAATTAGTGATATTAACTTAATTTCAATTATCAAAATTAAGTTTACAAGTTCCTTTAGTTTCTAATTGCTATAACCTCAGCCAAGATATTAATTTTTAATTGAAGACATTAAAATTATTGCATTAATAGGCATTTTTTGTGAGGCTAACAATAATTGAGATTATTTACATATGCAAGCTCACCTCGATTTGGAACGAGTGCTGGGTATCGTCCAAAAACACAACCGTGACATTGAAGATGTTGAGCTTACGTTCTCGCGCCAGCTCTGACGCGCGAACATTATAAGTACCACTGGAACTACTGAAGGCACGACGCGAAACACTCTCAATCATTTCATCGACTCACAATTCCGGATTCCTATCAGATAAATCAACACACCCAACACAAATATCGCACGGAGAACAACTTAATTACGCATTCTAGTAACCTATAACCTCGTGAATCATTGTTCTCACGATGTCCACTCCATATGAAATAGGTATTCCTCGTATGATTGTTATTGACGTAATGTAAACGCAAATTATTACGTATAAATACTTAAGTTTTTCGTGTATTTGTTATTATGATACTTTAATTGTAGTCTCTTCAATTATAACTCGTTGAGATGGCTTAATGACGGATAGTTTCATTGAGCCAGTGCAGGAACATGATCTCTCCTTGTTAAAAATATATCTGTACGAGTTTCCTTCCTAGAATTACAAGCGATGATCACACTCAAGTCTTAGTTCCACTTGACGTTTAATCCCATCTCGCCATATTTGATGTTAGATATCTGACATTGACGTTTATAATGCACCGACAAAACGTTTCATTACTACTTCTACAATAAATTCATTAATTTAAAGCATTATTATTAAGTATATTTATATATTATTATTAAGTATATTTATATATTATTAAATATTTTTTGACGTCCTATATCTTACGCAAATGCGAAGATAAATGTAAAAATAAGCTAACACTCTAATAGTATGAAAAGACTAGGAAAAAAATTCCGACAGAACTGTCAGACAGAAGTGTCCGAGATTCTCACGCAAATAGTTATAATGTAATGCGCTTATTGTATGGAACTTTCAGAAAATTTTCAACTACAATGGACACTTTGAGTTCACACAGTGCCTGATGCGAAAAGTCTCAATAAATATTGTAATTACAGACACTCGTATTCATACAGAGACACTAGATGTAGTTTAAGACGACGATATACACTCATCGTCGTAGTCTATTCGTGCCAATAGAGTTTAGTGTAAACACCATTTGCTTTTTATTTTATGTAATTTTTAAAGTCATATTTTGTAGTAATTATTCATTTTTCTGACTGTGTTTCTATCGAAGATAAATAGTTTAAATGTAATTGTTCAATAACTGGGTCATCAATCTACGTATATTTGTTGAATAAATCCTCAATGTATAGCCAGACATTGCTCTATTCTCATAAATATCTAATATCTAGGTACAGGTAAATATATTTTTTTAGAATACGGGCTATAATATATTTTACGAATGCTATTTTATTTAAAAATTTTAAATCATGCTATGTAAAAATTTTAAGTTTCCTGAATAAATATTTTTATTAAATTGTTAAAAATATACATAAAAAAACTAAATATCTATCTAAAAATGTAGTACTTAAATACTACTACTAATTTAATTTTAGAATCTGTAATAAAATGATTTATTCATTTCAGTGTGAAAATAAAAATCAAATTGAAGACGTAAAAGCAAATAATATTCCAAGTTTTTCTACTTATTTTCTTACATATAGATACAAATATATTTCATATTATGTATCTTGTGAATATATGTATATATTTGTTTTTTTAGACTTTCAGCTGCACTCTATATCCCGATATACGTATGTATCAGAGTGGGCAGAGGGACGCTAGTATTAAGACAATCCATTCCTCACTTTCCGTCGAATTTTGGAAACTTTGCGTGTTTGGTAACCTCGGTAACTTTTGCCACGACACCAGAGCGAAGAAATGAAAATATTACATTTCCTCGAGTTGGAACGAAGTCACATGCTTGAGCCCCTGTGCCACGACTGGCTCTAATCTTATATTGGAATTATCTTATTAACAAAATAGCTTCAAGATAAAAACGAGGGTTATGAATAAAACAATCATTCAAACAGTTATCTGCCTTTAATCTGCTTCTCATCATATTCCAGCAGCCATAGTCATCCATTCGGTACCATTACAGGAAGAAAAATTAATACACTATTAGATACTGTTACAGTTTGGTTTGATTATGTGTTACAGATGAAGTAATGTGTAGTAGACTTTTAATAATTGTATTTTAAACTATTTTTATTATAAATACATGCGGATCATGAAAACCAGAGTGCAACGCGATTTTGCCATGTAATAAAATTTATAATACCTTTATATGTAACGGACTAGCAGTTTATCGTTAAATTAATTATTTGTACTTAGCATTCTATGCTTCGATCTATTACACTAATGTTTGTTGGGAATCAGACGTTTCGTGTCTTATACAATATATCGATTTTAAAGCACGGTTACTATATGATGCTTAGAATCGATTGAATATCGGATATAATAAACGGACTGCCTATTGAAACACAGAATATGTATACTTACACTATGGTATCCATTTAGATCTAACGATTAAAAATTGAATTATTTCAACGAAATATCTGATTCCTTTATAAGTACATTACGCGCAACATCGCATCGCACATTTAAATCACTGTTTACCGTACTGTTCGTTGGGTGTGTAGTGGTGTGTTTAGTCGATAAAAAATTCCGTACTCGATAAATTTTGATTATGGCCAAACATTCCTTTTTTTTAAATACACATTTTTTGCAATTGTAATAATTTTTGAAAATATAAATTTTGATAATATTTTTTCTTTGTTCCTAAATATTAATCCAAATAGTTTTATTATCCTTAATATTGTATTTACAATTTTTCAACAGCCGAAAAATATGTTCAATTTTATAATATTATTTTTTAACGACTCTTGTTGAGTAGTAGGTAACAGTACAAATATTAATGATCACAAGTTGGTTTTCATTGGTCATTAACATACGTTAAATTACAGCCTTATTACTATCGTAATACAGTTAACAGTAGGTCTTTAACTGAGATTTTAGTTAAACTATTTACATCAATAGTTACTCTGATCAATATTATTAGGATATAAAATAAACGTCATCGTGCTTACATCTGTATGAACAAAATAAAAAATAATCAGTCATTTCAATACAAAAACCTTTTACTCTATAGTTGGAAGATCCTGAACGTTATTGATAGTGATATAAAAACTAAAGTTAATAATTAATATAGTTATAATATTATGCATATTCTTTGAGTACCTCCTTTACTTAAAACATATATAATAATTTTATTTTTTTTGAAAATCTATATAAGTATATATTTCGAAATCTACTTTCCAAATGCGAGGCAATTTTTATAGTTTTTTTTGGTAGACACTCAAAAAATATGCAATTAAATGAGAAGTGAACGCTTCAAGTTAGACCCGCTGTTACTTGTATTTTACAATATCAAATCGCATTTGAACAAACACGTATCGCAAACACGGAAATGAAGGCATACCTTTGAAAAATTATTTAATATTGCAACAAATATCCAACTCGAATACTTAGACAAAATCTTACAAAGCTAAACTTATAGTTCAGTTATAGTTACATAAAACTAATAATACATTTTAATAAAACTAAAATTACGAGAACAATATGTACAATTTACGACAATGCATATAATTATTCTATACATATCGCTTTTAAACCTATCTATAAACAGAAAATAAAAAGTAAAAAAAAAACAGTAGGCCACTAAGATTGACGACACATTTTAACTACTTCCAAATATTGTTATATCCTAAACTATAAAGTGCAACATTCGCTATATAGAACGAAACAACTCAAGAGTATTTAAATAAATTAATGTATCTATAAACTACATTTCTTTATCGCCATGAGCTCAATTGTAAAATGTTGTACTTATTTACAAAATGCATTTTTTTTAAAACGATACGGCCTCTCTAAATTAAAAGTTGTTATAAGCGTTAGATCAGGTAGAATGTATTATCGATATTCGTTATATCGAATTTTTGCATCACTACAAAAAGGTTACTTTAGTGACAATCACTCATATGTTTGTTGATTTTGTACTAAACACCTATTTTATTCTACCATTTATATACCATTGTATAAGTAGCTACGTCGAGACGAATATATCAGTCGAAATGTTTTATTTTACATTAATATTAAAAAAAAATCGTATTACTTCACTAATCTTGGCTGGAATCGTATTAAGATTCGAATAAGGCCAGAGTGATTTCAACTGAAAATACATCGTGTAGCGATCATTTGCGAATAAGACGAGAAATGTCTTTTTTTAGTATTGTTGGATAGAAGGGAAACCATAATAATATAAAATTGTTATAAAATCATAAGCCTAGTGTGATACCTAATGTTTGCTTCATTTTGATACACGTGTGTTGTTTTTTTATGGCCTCGATATATAAATACTTAATTTTACTGTGCAAAAATCACAATAAATGCACTTTAACTAATTTCTACACACAATTTATGTTATTTATTTTTCTTTAGGAAATAGGTAAATTTTGCCCCAAAAAGGTATGCACGTATACTACATTTCGATTTTGCACTTTCAATAACGTTATTTCTCAAATTTTACCCCTACCCTAGAAACAGACATTAAAGACTCCAAAGTCCATACATTTAAATCTCTCATAAAATATAAATTCAATAATTTGTTAGACGTCCTTCTGTGTATATTCGACCTATTTTAATATCTTTTTCTAAAGCAGTTTAAAATATCGTTTAAAATACAATAATCGACTATTTATTCCATAATATTCATCAACTCCACTAAAATTGTGCAATTACGTGTAATTTTGAAAAGGTTGATTGTTTACTTTATTTTTTATTTTATATGGTAATGTTATGACAACACACAAAATTGAATAAAATCGATTTGATCGATCCATTCGAATAGTAGCTCGTTATCAATTTTAATGTTATATAAAATAAAACTAGTTACACGAGCTTAATAGACATATGAATTAGTAGTTTCTAATAACCGTTATTAATTTATTATTTTCAATATAACATTTTAGGTGAAATAATATTTTTTTTATAAAATGAGGTTTTACGGTATCACACTTGGCAGTTAAAACGTAACCTAAACAAAAGTTAGACCATGCCTTTAGACATCATTCGCACGGTGTTTTTAAGCGCCTGTCGCTTGTTACAGAACCATATTCTGATGACCTCCCGTTCATAGCCTAGTTGGTGTGCGAGACCGGTTATTTCAGTGCCTGGAAAGATTTAATTAATTACATTAAAACAATGTTGTAACAATACTTTTAATCCATTTAGTGGTAGTGTTAATTTTTAGATTTATTTTCGTTATACGAGGTATATCATTGGCTCCATTATATTTAAGTGGGAAAACTGTCCAAGTGATGGGTGTAGACTAAATCGCCGTTTAGAGGAATAAAAAAAATACTTCTACCTTTAAACGTGGTAGGTAGAGAAATTATTGTTTAAATCCTTTAGTCTACACTTTATGTCCAATTCCGAACTAAACAAGCGAATATAAAAATAAATCTTTACCTCGGGTGGAAATTGGACCTACACCTGTTTAGAGTGTAATACTTATACTAAAATTGTTTATTTATATTTAAAAAAGCAAATATTTTTTTTTCTTCTCTTTCACAATATCCCGAGCAAATTTCAACAAAAATTCTAAAAAAAATTTCCATTCAAATATTATTTACATACTAACTGCAAATTAAGATAGACGCTTGACAGTGGCCTTTTATGTACAGGTTACCTACTCCATAGTAACATTTTTTTTATTGACTATATTATATTTACAAATACATTAATAAGATAGATTAGAAACCTATTGTCTTTTAATTAACTTTTCGTTTCATTACCAGAAAATTATTTCTTAATATTTTTAGGGGAAGGAAATTGCGAATTATTGTGAGGAAAAAGGGTCATCCTCTTTATCGTAGTAGGTACTAATCAACACGAATTGAATAAAAAAGTAAACATTAAAAAAGTGATAAAGAAGCGATCATTTCTTATTTCCGCAACATAAATATCTAAGAATAAATGTTTCATGATAAAACATATAAATATACGATGTTCTAATTATTTAATAATGTACCTACTGTATATATCATACTAAATAAATGTAAATATGTATTTTTTAGTTTGTCGGGTTTTCTTAACTAATATTTAGGCGCTCTGTTTCCTAGCTTCCAAACAATTTTCCTGACATTGTGGTTGAATAGTAAAACTTAACGCCGCGCTTTGCCTTTTCACCAGGGCGAGAAAATGAAAATACTTCATTGCTACGCGAGGGGCTGGAACATACATTTGTATCGTTTACCACACGCTCTGCTCTGCTCTGCGCCACGACAGTCTCCGTTATATACATAAGTAAAAACATGTCGGCATAGAACTTATTATATAACTAATACAGAACAGATAGGCATTGAACCTATTGGACTGTTCAACCAATTATGGTTTACATTTTCTAATCACTGAGTCAAGAGAACTTTCCGAAATATAACAATTTTTAAAAATCTAAGTAAAATTATAACTTTTCAGTACATACCAGAAGGATGCGTATTTCTCTCAAAGTGTGCGTTAAGCAGCTCCAGGGCCTGAGGTGTGAACGATGTCCGTCGCTTGCGCTTTTTACTCGGCTCCATGCCGATGAAATCCGTGAGATGGTTCTGTCCTGATGCATACCTAGCAAGCAAATTTAAACTTTAAAATCTTATGCACAGTGTCCAATTTAGTTGTGTCCGGGGATCCTTGGCCTATAAAACCTAAATGCTAAAACTAGAATGTAATTTCGTTCATTCCCACCGTTAATTATCTAATGTTTAGTATTACGTTCAGATAAACACACTACTAATAAATATTTAACTTAGTTTTATTTCTATATCATATTCAATACTATTTCAATTATATTAGATACTGTTTGTATTATATTACAAGATATTTTATTATTTCAACTGTACGTACAGCAAGCTTATATCGTTACAGTTGTATTTACTTATACAAACCTATATGTAGTAGGTACTTAGTTAAGCTTCACGACGAGTTTGTACTAAAACTATAAAGTACTATCTTATTGTGTTTTTTTTAAACAACGGCTATAAGGGCGGAAAATTTCACAAACTGAAATATATGTTTATAATTTTTATTTAATAATTGTAAACATAAGTAGTTAAAAAATATATCGAATCGAAATCATTTTGAAATTTATTTCTTCTCAAATACATATTATACACATCGTGCATACGTTCATAGTATATCGTCACTTAAAAACACAAAAAAATATCATATAATTACAATCATGCAGTACTAAAGTAGAGCAGACTTCATATGTTTTCAAGTTCATATTGAAAACCAAAATAAGCTGATGAACGTCAAATGAAATGAACCTTGCTCTGGTTTCATAATGCCAATGTCATTTGAATCCCCTTACATAAATGAATTTTTAGTGTTAAGAATACGTTTAGCATACACTTTAGTGTTGTCTGCATATAGGATGATCTTCATATATAACCTATACAGACGAATGGTTTCATTTCATCGAATCGACTTATTGATAGTCGAATAAACATTCGATGAATGTGACTTATAAGAATAATCGATTGTTGCCGATAAAATATTCCGGTAGCCGACATACGTATAAATATTGTGAAAATTATCAAATAAAGTTGTTATTAATATCTAAGCCGATGAAACAAAACTAAGAAGGCTACGTGAACGCATGAATAGTGAGGATCTTATGGATGACTCTCCATAGTTTTTGACATATCATCGAAAAAACAAACAAAATTTGTTTTACATTTATATTGCCAGTCGAAATATAGAAAACATTTTTAGTGCTGCAACTTTAAAAAAATATATTTTTTGATTGAGAGGATATGAACAACAGGAAAGAAAAAAAGCAACTATGCAAATAACCGAATGTATCGTTGAATGTACGGAATTGAAATCGAAAGAACTAATAAACGACGTTTCAGGACAATTAAAAAGTTAACAGGGTGATTTGCCAGTTGTGATTAACGTAGACAAGGTTATGTCTTTATAAATTCAAGGACCGTTAACGGAGGCCGCTCGTTAAAAATTACCACCGAGAGGGTGATTGCAAATTCAACCATTTGCAATGTTAAAACCGTCCCGTTGCATCCAGATAATGCATTTTAATGATGCAGAATGTAAAATCGATAGATCCTAGTGGTCCTTGCAAGATATTAAGTGGTCTTCGGGGATTTAAGCGACACCTGGTTTCCTTATGAAATTTTAAATGTGAACAGGATGTGTTTACGTCGCGTGAATCCATTTATTGTATTAAATTATACTAGTGTCAATTTCTTCTTCTAAGAAAATCTTTCTAATAAGAATTAACTATTCTTATATAGATATATATTTCCAATACACAGTTTTAATATAGTTATCAAGATAAATCATTGCAGTTTTAAATGTATGTATGTCATTCGTACAATCACTTCACATGCGACTCGAATAAACAGGCAATATTGTAATTGAATTTTAAATTACATGTTTCTAATTAATATTATAATTGATTATAAATTCTAAATTCCTGATATGCGTGAACATGAATTATGGAAAATATGCACTAGTAATAATTAGATTTTTATTAATTACGTTTAATCGTATATGTGGTTGTGTTGTGCTACATTATTAAATATGCATGATCTAAATAATATGCATACATGAAATTAATATAAAAGTGTAAGCTTAAACGTGCTACAGGCTGTGTTGGAGATCAGGGCCGAAGTTAGAGTTGAATTTGAAGGGAGTAAGTAAAAAAGTTGAATTAATAAATAGCACTATTACAAATTTTCATTTCCAACAACGGCCATGAAGACGAAACATAAATATAAAACAAAGCAGCAAAACCTAACCAAAGCTCAGTTAGTCCAGATTTGAGAAATATATTTCACGTTGCTAAGCGTTAAGGCCAAATGTGGTACACGGACACGATCGCAACACGCAATACGCACAAGTCACTCAAACAATAGTTACCTCTCTTCGGCTTCCTTCATCCAACGTTCAAGCACCGGTTTGATTTTCTGCGCACTTTTTGGAGTTATATCCAATTTCTCAAATCTGTATCGAACATAAATTTGAATGTTAGAAAACTTGCACGTTCCGATAATAGCGGTGAAGCGGTTACGCGAGCTCATCCCGATCCAAATAACAGGCGAAGTACAGGACATTGACATTGCGTTAACGTTTTAACGTACAAAAAAAAACAATAGGCAATTTAGGCCGGAGGTAATCAGTTTGATTAATACCGTACGTGGTAACAATAAAATGAATTCAATTAGAAGCGAGAGGTAACGTATGCCAATGCCCTGGCTTAGAATAGCGCGAAATGAATTTAAAAAAAAGAATATTAAAAAAAATAATAAAACAAAGTAATGAAATAATACATCATGCTAGATAAGATGGAAAGTTTGAAATGACTAGTGACGTTACATACATATATAACAAATTTGATAATTCTCACAGCTATTATTTATGTCGAACGGACGCCAGTCAGTACAATCATTAGTAGCCCGCTCTTTTTTAAGAATCAAAATGCGTTTACGGTAATTACTCGTATGTAAATATGGTGTACGTGTGAAAAAGAAAGGTAAGAACGCCAAAACCGGTAATTAGAAAATAAATGTATGCGGCTTACATTCACGCGGCATCCACGGATCGCCGATCGAGATAACATTATTATATCGAGCAGCGTTGAAACATTTTGATTTAAAGACAATCTACCTACGGCCGTTGAGTGAGTCGAAGCGTGTGCTAATGCATTGTAAGAGGCAGCATCCTCGAAGATCGATTACTTAAGAAAGTTAAAGTTAATTCAAATATGATAAGTTCCATGGTAGCCTAGATTTTCGAGAATGCTGAATGTAGGGATAAAGAGAACAAAACACATACATGTTTTGTTGTTGTGAAGACAGCTGAGCTGCTAGCATCTGCGAAGCCAGGGCACTGGGGACGGTAATAAATTATATGTTAGAGTATCATTGAGAACTCCTCGGTAAACCAAGGGGTATCATATTTCACTAATTAAATTAGAGCCGCACGCATGGTTTGTAATAATATTTATATAGTAAAAAATATGTTTTTATATGAGAATGATAACCTAAAAGCAGCCAATTAAGAAATATATTATACGCCTAAATAAGATAATTCAAAGGAAATGCGTTGACGCAGTCTCTCTGATATACAATTGTAATAACTTAGGCTATGCTTAATTCAATGTTTATGGACAATGATCATGAACATTGACCATATAAATATGAAAAGTTATTCGGTACAACGGTATTTTAAGATGCGGTAAGATATGTTTTCACTGTATCTATAAATAAACACTAAGATTCAGATTTCTTTCAATTTCTTAGGTGAGTTATAAAAATCTTCTAAATAATCTGAAATATCTTATATTACGTTATTATTTGTACAAAATTTAATATATTAATTTAATTTTCGCTTGAAATGTAGCCAAGTTCTTTTGTTTGATGCATAACCAAGTTGGTGCCAGTCCGAGCAGCTCAACACTCGTGAAGTACGTCAATAATGTTATAATAAACAGCTGTTTAAATAATAAATTCTTTTGTGATCGCGGCCGGCCCGTCTAAGTGATGCACAAGGTGTATTCAGGAATTATACATTTTAATTATAATGCAAATTAATTGAGTCCAGCATAATCAAAGGGGTAACAGTCGTAGCGCCGTCACAATAGCAAATTGGGGCGAAAGAGAAATTAATGAAAAATGAAATCACGACGGGACAAAGACAGGGGAATTCTACTCTTTTAATTACACGAAAAAAGTAATTACGGCAAGATAATTAATTAACTGGAACAGAAGTAACGATTAATGATTTTATTATACAGCCGAGGTCGGTGGGGGTCAACTCGAAATTTCCTTCGACTTGTCTACCGCCTTCATCGGACCGCTCCTCAGTAAGGTTTTTCAATCATTTACTTTCAATTAAACCGTTATTAGTGAACCGAATCCCGTGTAATGAAAACAAGACTGCCTTAAGTACTTGATTTATTGATCTACATTTGAAATGACATAAAAATATAATATTTATTGAAGCCTATTTTAAACCTTTTTTAAATAATTTGAGTGAAAAATTTAATAAGAAAAATACCTTTATTTTATTTAATATACTAGTTAAAAAAAGATAAATTTTTAAATTTCTCAAATTAAAAATATTCATTTAAATGAATTAAATCTCCCAGACAACTAGGTATAGTGAAAACATCAATAAAAGCTACAAAACGCTTGAACATTGAAAATTGAAACAAAATAAATGTAAAACATTTAAAGCTATGATAATTTAGAACTACGAACATGACTTTTGACAGGAACACAAAATATTTAATCTATACAGATAACATATATTATTCTCTATAACAAATGAGGTTATGTAAATCATTAGTTTATCTTCGGGGTACATATTAAAAAAAGAACACGTTTCAAAAATCGTAGCGGAGCGAACGGAAGCCGTTCAAATTGTAATAAATTAAACGAATTGTAGGCAATGAAAGAAGTCATGCTGTTTTACAAATCACTTCAATTAACGATATTAAAAAGTTATTGTGGTATTTAGAGCTGCGTGTTAAAATACCTTGAGGGGTCGATAGCGCGATCACGGTGTGACAGAAGCAAAGATCCACGATACATAATATTTATGTATCTCTATGTATAAACCAAGCGTGCGACTCTATTACACAAAAATAGATAAATGTATGGAAATGATTAATTTCACTCTTTGAACAGAAATATTTTAATCAACATCGAAAAGGATGTTTTTGTACCAAAAAAAAATCCTTTCCTTTTATAGTGTGTTTGAAAATAAATTTTAAAAGTCAAAGTGAATACTAAAAAATGATAAATACATTTTGAAATGTGTGTATAGTTAAAAATCTCACCTGCATATAGCGCTTTGACTGTACGCGGGACCTTCGGTGACCGACAACGCTTGGCCAACTTGTGTTTGGGTGAGGCCTAGGCCTAGTCGTCGGAGTTTGAAGGCCTTAGCGAATTCCTTGATGTCCTCTAAGTTGATACCATCCACCACGTTGCCTGATGACTGGCTGATTGTTGGTTGATCTGGTGGTATTTAAAAATGTTGTAACCATAATTTGAGCATTCAATTGAAAAATCTATTAACCATGTTTAAAAATGGTGAACAGCATGATGCATTGCTGTTTCTCTTCATCTACTTAAAATTATAGACAAGAATAAATATAAAGATCATGGAAGTTATTTGATTTTTAAATAACCAATTATTTTGTTTTTACTTAGTTATTTTACAGACACGTCAGGCTTTTTTCTACAAAGCTAAATGAATGAATAAACTTGTCATTTTAGAAATAATTACCTAAGGTGCTTAGATTTATTAATTGATTTCAACAAAAAAAAACTAATTTTACTATATGATTTCATTTTATATGAGTAATATGGAAATATATTTAGTAAATACATACAGACATTATCTTAATTTTAGATAATAACATATATAATTGTTGGAATGCTGATTTCTAAGTATTATTAATATTCGATTAAAATTAGATCGTTTTTGTTATATTTTTGTTCTTAAAACGATACTTTTTATTATAGATATAACGAAATTTTGAAAGTGAGCATTTTAGTTTTTGTTTCGTTTCATTGAATACAAAGTAATCATACTTAATTGAAAATTCATTTTTCCACACGATTGAAGTCCTATGTCGAGTGAATTAGAATCTGTGTAAATCAACTTTTACTCAGATGAATGGTGATAGATCATTAATTTGGTCGTTTTTAATTTGAAATGCTATGTTTCATACAAAAATTAAAGCATTATAGCTGTAATTTTTACATAAGATATGAAGGCTAAGAAATGTTAGCTGATCTCAGAATCGACTATTACTTTTTAACTAAATTTAAGGTGTTATTAATCGACGGCGTTATGTACGGCGTTAAGTTCCGCCGCTCAACACGCAATGCCTCCAGAACTCGGCGGAAAGTGGAGAATGGAGTGTCTTAACACTAGGTTCCCTCTGCTTACCTGTTGAGCGCGGGATACAGCGTGAAGCTAAACCTGAATCGACGATATAATGTTAATTAAATATTAACATGGATTGGAGGCCGTCGTCGTACACTTGCATGGCGTCTACTATAAACGCGGTTGTAGATGCGATTTCCACTGGGAATTAAATATTTTCACTTCCTCTTTGGTATTGAAAATTGGGCGGAAAGTGGGGAGTGTAGGTAGTATCATCCTCTATCTACCCTGCTAACCGAGAAAAACCTTGAAGCTGTTTGTCTAAAAGTTAATTAGCAAGTCTATAGATTATATTTTATTTGCTATTTGTACCATAATGAAAGACCAAAAGCAACTTGTAACCATTGTGAGAAGAAAAAAACACCTTAGTCACAAGGTGGCGTCAAAATACGATATGTTAATGGCGTTCGTTAAAATTGAATCACTGCAATTACCGATTCTCAGATTAATGTACATACACGAGATTTCGCAGAATAAATTTCAAGTTTGTATCTTATGTATGTACATTTTTCAATTTCTAATTAAAATGAACATGAAAAAGAAAATTAATTGAAGCTTTTGAAAATGTTCCAACTGATTAGTTATTCGAGGCGAATTAAATTGTATATCTGTATGTATGTTATATATATATGTATATGTATATACTATACATATATATATATCTCCTAAAGAAATAATGTAATATTTATCTAATATGTATATAGGTATAGGATAAGTATCAATTTGCAATATATATATTCAACTTAGTTAAGCTATGTAGTTGAATGGAATAATAATATCGATTGTACTGGGCCTATAAACAACGTTCACCTGTATATTACCATAGATAGATCTTTACACTGATTTACTTAGCTAAGTTGCTATTGAGTTCTAATTACGAACTTAGAACATAATTGTACGGTTTTTTGAATATCATAAAAGATAATTGTTAAAATTTATTTACGAAACGTAAAGTAACTAGAAGCATATTCTTATTTTTCCCGCAGTTTATCCCGCATATGGCGGGGATATATAGAAATAATCTAATGTCAAGGAACTCCGTACTTAGCTGTCCGTCCTAATTCAAGACATACCCGAAATCAACACTTTTCGATATCACTCGAACACAGACATGACGGTTAGGTTCTCTCTGCCAACTCTTCTATGTAGGGGCGTGGTACAGCGCAAAAAACGAATTAAAAAAAATACATCGAAATTTGCTCAATTTTATAACTAAAATTAATCAAATCAAGCTCAAACCAACACCTAACTCTCTCCCAAGGAAATTTGAGAGGTTTAGCCAACGATTTACGCCATTACGAGATAGACGGTGCTTACTAATTATGTTGAATATCATTAACCGTCATCCCCCTGTTTAGCTAACCGATGACAAATTTTCCCAACGTTGGTTTGTCTGCACCAATTAAGGACAAGGTAGGGTTGGTAAATTGGCGATAGTTCCGTTCGCTGTGTACAGTGTACGGTATAAGGTTTACGGAACGATGTAGATAGTGTTCTACTTCCGTTTATATTTACTGTTAATGTGCTTGGATACTTGGATTGCTCGATTCTTGAACTGGTGTTGTCTTTTATCAGTTTAGATTGCTATTTACTGACTTTTTTAAACCTTATTTAATGCATACTTCAGAGGCAATCTTGGCGCGCAGCACAAGTTTGTGAGTATAAACGCAAAGGCTGTGGGTTCGATTCCTACTCAGGGAAATGATTTATTATTTATTAATCTTTTCATATCTTCGTTATTTCCGCTACTCAACACGAAATGCTTCTAATTTGGCGGCAGCGAACGAAGTATCTTAACACTAGGTTCCCTCTGCCTGCCCTGCTATTTACGGGATAGAGCGGGAAGCTAATGCGTACATAACGATTGAGAATAATGTGATATTGATATTAAAGTTTATAATTGTTTTGAAGTGTTAAAAAGCTATAAAATACACATTTTGAATTGTTTTCTTATATTTATAAAGAAATAATTGCGAAATTCCTTTACAAAAGCAAATAAAACGATAAAACAGCAGTGATACAACACTTTTAAGTTATTGTTAAAGACAAAATGAAATATATATCTGGTCAATCATATACCTACATTAGATAGACTTGTATGTGAAAAATTAAAAAACGGAAATAACAA
>DVQM01000368.1:0-18411 GCA_018231645.1 Heliconius ricini | reverse complement strand
TATATATATATATATTATTCGTCTATTTTGATGAATTTACCTTGTGATTAATGGTTTGCCCAGGTCTAAAAGTACGTTGTTATAGCGTTGTTGTAATGAAATGAGTTAGCATAAATCTGACCAAACCGGGCGGCGGCGGAGCGGAGTTGCGATGAACGGTAACATCGTTAGAGCACCTCACCTACACCCGCCCATCCCTGTTGCTAGACTTCTATAATAACTGTTAGCAACATTTTCTTGTTACTAAGTAATTTAATATAAATTAATAAAATAATGTAAGAGGGCAAATTTATTTTCATTAAATAATGTAAATATTGCCGTATAAAATAAAACATATAAAATTAAACACAGTTTAAAATCAGCTTCACGCTGTATCCCGCATTTAGCAGGGTAGGCAGAGGGAACCTAGTGTTAAGACACTTCGTTTCCCATTTTCAACTCCACCACAACTCCATGCCGCGCTTAGTCGTGACACCGAAAGCGAAAAAATGGATATATAAATTTAAGTAAATATATGAAATATTTACTTAAAACTCCTCGAGTGGGGATCGAACCCACAACCAGTCAGATTTGCAGTCACACTTCGTGTCGGTGCGCCACGACTGGCCTCATAGTTTTGTTCAATAGGTTTAATTTGTGACGTTATGACCTATTATATATAGAATAGATGCAGTCGCAACAAACAAATAACAATCACGTTATTAATTTATACAATTAAGCCTACGAGTACAACGTGCAATAATTTAAAACAGGATATACGTACATTTATATTTATGTATACCTATCAAGTGTTTAGTATATGCGTAGCGAGGTATGATGCGGGCGACGGAGAGACAATTTCGTTGACGCTTCCTTTACTGAGCAGGGCACAGAATTAAATTAGAAGCAAATGTGCCGTACGAATATAAACTCAACCACTCGCTAAGATAGGAATCCTCGTTTCTGATCGAAGTACTTGAAATAAGAAAACCTTAAGTTCGCTTATCCTACATACGCACGTACATATATGTACATATCTACTGCTAAATACATTTTATTTTGACTTACTTTATATAAAATCCCAATATAATTATTTTGTTGTACTTCCTTGTCGTTACACTAGACAGGTATGTAATGGGCGGAGGGTGACGCTGTGAATCTGTCACTCCAACTTGTCTCTGCACTGAGTAAGCGTTAGGCAAATTTTAGTTTTATAAAATATTTGAATATATAGAACGTGATGTTGTTAAGACTATCTGTCAAATAACGTTTTTTTCAATTTTACCCTGTATCCCGCATATAACAGGGAAGGCAGAGATTCTGGGAACCTAGATATAAGGACTTTTGTTACTATTAAGACACTTTCCGCCAAATTCTGCTTCGATATCACAGTGTAGAAATGAAAATATTAAATAAGAAATGAAAAAAATTAATTTAAATATGAATTTATGCTTTTAAAGCTCTTTTAGCTACATATGCACTTGTATTATAACATTTAACTAGTACATTTAAATTGTACTTTTAAAAGTATTTGTTTTTTATAACAGAAAATATAAATAAAGCAGCCTCATGCGGTTCGTGCGAGAAAAGCTTGAATAAGTAGGTACGTTTAACGTCATAATAAAGTTCTTAGTAATTATTACAAAGTATTTTTTAAGCTCCAAGCTGTATCCCGCAGATAGCAGGGCAGGAAAAGGGAACCTGGGAACCGGAAGTGTCTTAATGACAAATACTAAGATACCTCATTTGTCATTAAGACACTTTCGATCACCACTTCCCGTCGACTTTTTAAGACATTGTTTATTGAGTGGCGAAATCTAACGCCGTCTTTTGCCTTATTACTAGAGCGAGAAAATTAAATTGTAAATCTTCCTCACGTGGCCTAAAATGTTACGAACCGTTGGAATTTATATATAACAAATTTTGTAATTTTCGCGAAATAATTCGAATTTCAAGTGGTAACGAGTGTAACGATTTCTTTACTAATATTAGATCAACTTTACATAATCTTTGTTTATCAATATTTACTACAGCACACCGTTTACCACTAGCCATACCCATTGGTGACTTTATTATAACGCGTACAGTGTTCCAATTCGAAAATGAAAACTGTATTTGTGTAACGTAATGTTTCTCTCGGGTCGGGTGAACGATGTATTTTTATGTCGTGACTGTCGAGTGGGAGATTTTTATTTGTTTCTTTTTTTCAGATTGTGTAAGCAGAGGGAGCCTAGTCCATAAACACTCCGCTCTACTCTTTCTGTCAAATTATAGAGCAATTGCGTAATGAGTGGCGAAGTTCAACGCCACGCTGTGATTCGACACTAGAGTAAGCAAAGGAAAATATTAAAATCTTTTATTTCCTCGAGTGGGGATCGAGCACACAACCAGTCGCGGTTAGAGTTACACTTTGTGCCTACGACTAGAAATAAGGTTGTTTTTATAAACAGCAACATCAGCTTGACGCTGTATTCGCATTTAGCGGGATAGACAGAGAGAACTTAGTGTTAAGACACGCCATTCCACATTTTCCGCCGAATTTTTAAAGGCATTGTATGTTGCTTTTACCTTAGTGCCAGAACGAAGAAGTAAAAATATTATTAAGTGGTAATAAAATAAAAATTCATTCCAGAACTCACGACCGTCGCATTACAGTCACACCCTTGTGCCCCTGTGCCAGGACGGCGTCATAAAGCAACATATATACAACTAAAAAATTTATACTAAAATCGAATATTTTTGTGTTATTTAAGAAATTAAAGTATCAGCTTGCAATTATGTAACGTGATCAAGTCGCTAACGCAGCTGGTAAGTATTCCCATGGTATGTCGTTTAATAAAAGTAATGGACGAGATAGGAAGCTATAGGCACCTCTCAATCCATGGTATCGCTGAATACAGATCGTTGACGCTGTTTGAAATTGCTTTACGAAACGGACCTACGTAAATCTATAGACTGTTCAGTCTTTAAATTACATAATACCTAGTGGCACAGTTTCTAAAGTGTTTGCCTGTACATGACGATTGTAGGTATGTCCTAAATATAACATTTTAATAGTTATCAATATTAATAAAATATAAGTAAAATTGAATTCATCCATTATTCTCGTATCTACATTTACATGTACATACTAAACAACATATGTTGTATAATAATTTTTAGCAAAGTTGAGAAACTTAGAGCCAACAACATATTCTATTATGGTGGTTTTCATAATATGCAATATTACATAGTTTAGTTCTAGTTCAAATATTTTCGTTTAGGCATTAGATAACAATGATAGTCGCCTAGTATTTTCTGGACCAAGCATGGTGTATTGGCATGGCTCCCGTTGTAATAAGCATAACGGTGCGACTTTAGAAAGTTATTTTGGTAAATATAATATCTTTTTTATATACATTTATATTGATAATAACTTTTTAGGAAATATAGAAGTAAAAATTCACAATTTAAAACATATAATTGCTTTAACGCGTAAAAGTTGAACATATGTGGTACCTACAGCGTACCACGTAATGAACTTGTCTTTTTATAGCTCCACACTGTATCCTGTTAATCATAAATATCCTCGGAAAATTGTGTTAAGACACTCTATACCAATTAGTACACTTACGTTTCCCACTTTCCGCCGAATTCTGTAGGCAATGCATGTTAACTGGCAGGATTCTACGCCCCGCTTATGCCTCGATGATATTTCCACATTTGATTTTTTTATATATACATCTTATAAATAATATTAAGAATCTCCTTGCCCCGTTTTCACCGATTTTTTGACCTATTGCGTGTTGAGTGGCGGAACTCAACGCTGCGCTTTGATATGTTACCAGCGTGGAAAAATGATATGGGGTTGAACTCACAACCATCGCCACGACGGCCTCGGAGACGGACTGCCTCATATTGTTTAAAATTGATTTTATAAAATAATAATAAATCATATAATATTTTTAAAAAGTTATAAAACAGTCACCCATTCTCTACCAATAAGTGGTTTCCCGGTGAGATGACATTAAATATAGATGTTCATGAATAACAAATGAGAAGCTGTAAATTTGCGTAAAGAGTTATTACAAATAAACGCGAGAAGAAAGTGAATTAATTTGTTACGATATAATAATAACAAAAAAAATTAAGCGTGTTGTTGCTTTGTAGAATATGTTTGGATATTTCATTATTGTTTATTGAAACACTAGCGACCTGCCCGTGACTTCTCCCGCTGGAATTACGAGAATATTAATTTAATAAATTACATTCGATGCGTTCGGGTTTCAACATTATATGCTTGTAGCACACTTACTGCAACTTTCAATATGAATATTTTAAAACCGTTATCATAACCACTTTAAATCCATTATCGTACTTTTCATAAGGGTCTTTGTCTGTTTTGAAAATAAAACAATAGAATTTATGTTGATACTTGATCTGAATTTGTAAAACATATATATGGTTCTATGCTTATAATCTATAAGAGATAGATACATGCTATTGCAGACTTTTAAAGCGATAAAATCATTATTGATGATTTTTGCATAACTTTAATCGATAGCGCACTGCACGCAATGGAAGCTCTCAAACTCTTCTGTTTTTGCAATATTTTTTTTCGTTATTTAACCCCTTTTGGTCATAGCGTTATGTAATATACCTTTTACTCGAGAGGCTTCGCCCGCTTAAACTATAGAATAGAATAGTGATTAAATTATATATAGTGACTTTTTTCAGTTTAGGAGGTGAATCTTAATAAACTATGAAATATGTGCTCAATGAAATATTTTTAAGAGTCTAAATTTCTAAATTATTAAAAGTCGGTGCCGATTTAATGATTTAGGGTTAAAATTTAACAAAATCCCTTCAAATTATAAAAATAAACATTTCTCCAAATCTCACGTTTTTACTATCAGCGGTTACGGCTGTGCGTCCGTCTATACCTCAGGCAGTGGGAACTTCTCTTTTTATAAATAAAAATGCATTTTATTGATATGCTGTAAAGGGATTTTTTTAGAACATAAAGTGCACAACGTATCTAATGTATTTAATTGCCATCATGGAATTCTACAGGGGTCTTTTTAAAATTTACAATTCTGTAGTAGTTTACTTTAATTTATTCTGTAAAGCTAAGCAATATAAACGTACAAACATGTTTTTTTAAGATCTTTATGGCGACTGACTGACGGTGAAACGTCAGCACAGTGGCACGTTTGGCCGTACACAATCACTTCGTAGGATATACGAAATCAGCTTAGCTGATCGAGTCCGCAATGAGGAGATACACAGAATGGCAGGTACTAGCTAGGATATCATAATGAGAACGAAAAGGAACGTGTTCAGCTGGTTTGGCACGTCGAACGGATGAGTGATGAAAAAATGGCAAAAAAGATTTATGATGGAAAAGTGAGTGGTAAGAGAGATAGAGGGAGACCTCGGTTGATCTTCTTCCTTCTAATTCTGTATCTGCCATTGTCAACAGCTAAAGTCACGATGTAGGACTCAATGAATAAATGGCGTCTTATTTCAAATTAACACTCGTTGCGCTATTAGTAGGAAATGTTTTCCAGAAGACTACAATACCCTTCGAGTAAACGTAACAATTTGTGCTCAGCTAGAGCTAGTGCTATTAGCATTAGCTCTATGTATACGTTGCTTTGCTTTAATTTACATAGTTTGAATCGTATCTTGAACCCTATCCGGGACTATTACATTACCTTCTTATTAGAAAACATCAAATCATAGAGCAAGAACAGATAGTATCATGTAAGGAATTGTTTATGCCTGGAAGGAATTTGATTAGACTGACGCGCGTAAAGCATTAAGTTGCTTGTGTTGCGCTCGACTTGTCCGTGAGCTCGCGATCTATGTATCAGTATCCAATCAGTTTGTCAGTACCAAATTTAATAAAATTTTCATTCTTGAAATGATGTGACATTCATGCGAGGATTCTTATATAATGCGCATGTTTTATAAATGTAACAACAAAAAGCATTAATATCCGTTTTGTACTTTAAAAGTTACACTGAAGCTTGTTCTATACTATGTATAGATGTTCTATTAAGAAAAATTGTATTATCAAGCTTTTGTTCTTTTATTATTTCAACGATTCCCAAATCGTAGCAAAAGATACAAGGTAATTATAAAAAAAATAATTTATTAATTAAGTGTGCTCTAATGAACATAGTGTGTAGCAAATTTATAAATGTAGTGTAATTATTTAGAACGGAAAATGTGTAGGGATGAATGCTTTGTAAATTTATGAATTGATACGATCATTTATAACAAGTCATTTCACAAGTTAACATTCAAACTGTAGCCAAATGGCACAAAAGCAATTTGCTTCAGCTGAGGGTACCGACCGGGGTGATAGCGAGGAGCAGGGGCGTGGAGCGCGGGGCGCGGCGGGCGCGGAGACAATCACTGCGATGGCTCATTCACCGCTGCAACGAGCCGAGCGGAGAATTGAATTGGAACCAAATGTGCCATGTGAATATACCCGTCGAATATCAACTCAACCACTCTCGACACCGGTCGTCCCTAACCAAATCACTGTGCGAAATATGAAAACTCTCAACTCAACAAATTGATTATAAACTTAGTAGTATTTTGTAGCTTCTATGTTAATAACTTTTTGCATTAAAATTCGATTTATTCAAAATTAAAATTATTTTTTATATGTATCATAAGATTTAATTGTCGAGATTAGAAGATTCTCATATTCTGTTTTTCCTGGTTTCGAAATACGTATCTATTATTATGATTCAATAAGACAACAAATTCCTTATTTTGTAGCAGATGAAAACTCTACCGTATTATAACACTAACTAAAACTTCCCCGTGCCTGTAGGATTGGACGTCGTAACAAATTATGTAAACCCAATTGAAAACCACTTGCGGTGGCTGTATTCTGTCGAAAGCATCGAATCGAATGCGTGAGAAAAGCTCAAGTACCAAATCAACTGCTCCAAAAGCTGAAAGTTTGTTACATAAGAAATCACTTTTTTATTATAAAATTTGTAAAGGTATATTATTTAGATTGATATTGTTGACTTGCACCGTAATAACTTTGCTAGATTTAGATAGCTAAAAGCTTATAATTTTCAAATATATCGATATTTCTTTCATTTGTCATTATGCACTTATGTTTTAATTAAATTTAAAGTCATACAATGAGATATTCTGTTTCACAAGTAATTTACATTTACATTAGAACTTTCTTATTCTTCCAAATGAATGTGGCCAAACTCAGTACTAAGACAATACCTTGGATTACTCCACTCTCTTTTAAGACGTGGGATTAATTTGGGCGAAAGGGATTCCAACGGAAACCATTGTTTTCCCTGACGATTACTCAAGGTATGGGTGATATTTCTTTCGAAAAAGTTTCTGTTTGTAAATGGGTGGATCGCAAAAAAGTAACTTTTTTATAATTATATTTACTCCAAGAAATGTAATCTCTTTAATACTAACTTAAACTTACTGGAAATATAATTCCCAATTCGTATGCAGAGAGAGAAATTTATGACCAAAACGCTGTTTTTATAAACTATACGAAGCGGCTATTAAAATATTTTTAAGTAAACAAATACTGTTGACCCATCGCCGACTTTCGAATATTTTTCGGACAAACAAATTTAGTGTGTGTCAGTTTTCGGGCATATATATGTTTGTTAGGTTAGGCTTGTTCATAGATCCGTTACACAAAGAACCTTAATGAGGGTTACGTCTAGTTTAGGGCTTAAATTTTAGTGTGTCACTTCTGTACTTCAAAATTGACGTTATCTTATATTTCATATATGACAATTATTTTTAACTTTAAAATATTTTATATCTATTAACTATAGTTTTTTTGTGTAGTTTCTAAATGCCTTCAAATTGTTATGCGTTTTCTAAAGAAGTAATATCATCTTCTTCAGACCTAGTGCGAATCTGTCTTAAGACACTGCGTTCCCCGCTTTCTGCCGGATTTTGGAGGCATTGCGTGTTAAGTGGCATAATTCAACTCCGCTCTTTGCCTCGGCACCAGAACGAAGAAATGGGATCGAACCCACAACCGCGCTACGACTGGCCTCGTCCTTCCTCCTCGTTATTTTCTACTAAATGTCGAATAAACACTTTACACGTTATATTAAAAGGTAGTAAATGAGTATTATTTTTACACCTATGAATGTTTCCAGCTAATAAGCGGCCTTTTCTTTTATTGTTCTACGAATAATTTTCCGATATGAAAACCTTTGTTGTAGCGCGTAGCAAGTAAACTGGCTCGCCGCCAGTTCTGATTTTTCATATTTCACTGGATCAGTATGACTTACAATACCAGACGTATATTTGGATTTTTTTATTTCTTTCGCAATACCTCGAAGGAATCAATGTTATTTAGGTTTACTTAGATTGTGATAGAAAAAACAACACCGAATAGGCCTACGTTTTATATTTGAATGCATAGATAATAGATCTTCAATAATTTTATTTGAAAAAATATTAATTTATTTTTCCTCAAATTATTACCTTAAAACTACATATTCAAGAGAAACTTTAAGTCGTAGAGATTACTGTGCGTTGACAAGGGGACGTTTGCAGTATCGTATAGAATTGAACTTCGGTTAATTCTGGTGAAACTGACTTTGGCACAGTGCCATACTATGGCGCGGTGGTGCACGGTGGCGTAGCTTTATTGTTACACATTTGGCTACGGCTCTAAAACCAACACTTGATTCTACGTCGCTAATGCCATTAAAAATATCAATTACTTAACTTTAACTATTTTTTGGTTGATAGAAGGTTAATGTGACTACTAACTGCAAAGATAATATAGAAAAATAGTATTCAACTGCAGATAATGTTTTAGAAAGAGGTATATTCATAAATAGATTATAATTATATATATTTTCTTCATGATGAGCCAGCACTATAATGAATATGGTAATCTTAGTGTATATATATAGTGGGAATCGGGTAACATTATCTTTTAATCCGGAAACACAAAGATATAGGTAAGAATTTCCAGTTCAAGTAACAGGGCTACGAGGACATATTGATTATTTTACGTAATCGATGAAGGATTTCAAAAAATAATAAATATGTCATGGGGAATGTAGTTCAAGTTTTGGGCTCTGGCGTCTTCCTTTATAGTCATCATAAAATTTTATAGGATCTTGCACTTGCCATATTAAATATAGTGGAATATTTTAGTCTTTTGTGTACACGAGAAAATTTTATTTATTTTCCATGAAATAAAAATAATAAATAATAATAAAAATATGATAATAGTGTTAATATTTGGTCAACGTATTGTCTATACTCCAATATGTCATTTTTTTAATAGTAAGTATTTAGTTAGCGATTGTTAAATTATAGCAGGACTATATTTTAACAGTCACTAACTCTGACATTAAAGTGTTTAAGAGTCAGTTCCTCCTCTCAAGTATCTAAAATAATTGTGTAGTTGTTTATAAATTTGTCTAATTTTAAAGTTAAAAAAAGTAAAAATATTTATTTATTAAAGCTTACATATTTTTCCTTCGTCATCAACATTTCACTTTATCTCAGAGCGTGACATGAATTACAAGTCCAAATTAAGAGCTTTAGAAGCAATGATGTACGGTGTTAGAACTACTTTAGAAATTTTTGGTACATTTTTATTGTCGTGGTTAATGTATATGTAATAGATAATATATAAATGTAATAACTATAATAAATATTCTGTTTTTTAATTTTTATTTATATTTATCTCTGTATCTGTTTGTAATTTTTTTTAATTAATGATACAAGTTCTTGTAAAACATAGAAAAATTCTGTAACCTGCATTTTTGAATCAAGCGGGAGAGACAGAGAGAACCTAGTGCAACAACACTCCATTCTAAGTTTTCCACACATTCAAAGACGTTGTATGCGGAATAAAATGCGTTTTGTTTGGGAAATCAAAAACGTTTTAAATGTAAATATTGAAAACGACGGTACCTACGTCGCTTCAAAGTGTACAACACTTCGTGTGTAACTTTTAAACTACGCCACAGATTTCATTGTTTTCTCTAGTAGACAAAGTGATTCAAGGGGACGGTTTTTATATAAATGATGCATCCTTTTTTTAGCTTAACGCTGTATCCCGTATACAGTCCCGTACACAGGGTAGGCAGATGGAACCTAGTGTTAGTCTTACGTTCACTAACACTAGGTTCCCTCTGCCTACCCCACTTCCCTTACTAACCTTCCAGTCAGTCGGTACTACTCCAGTGTCTACTCCACTCCCCACTTTATTTGTTCGAGAGGGAAGTGACTAAAAACGGCAGGCGTTTTAACAGTCACAGGCTGTGCGCAACGACTGGCCTCGATATACGAATAATAAATAATAATGTGTAAAACAAAATCTACAGATTTAGTGGAATTAACTGCAACTTAATTTAGGTTTGGTTTGATAGATAGTCACGGTACACGATTTAGGATTGAACGTCAGACACTGTCATTGCCTCCACTGCGGAAAGGATACTGATATTCCCCAACACACCCTTCAAACGTCTCGCCTCGGTATGGGCTGGAACTATCAGTGTAGAAAGTCACCTTTCAGTGTAGAAAGGCGGGCCATAGTTCGGGACGTCAGGCGTAACCTTTCCTTTATTTTATTAGCATTATTATAAGACATGTTGGGAAGGCAATCATTGTCGACAACCGTAGTCACCTTCTGTGAGATGATATTTTCATGGAAGGAAGCTGTTGGGCGAGATGAGGAGAAAGCTTTTCACTAATTAGAATTCTTTCACTACCGAAACAGCGTTGCCGTAGACGTGCCCTTGCAAATCGTCCGGTCTATCAAATTGTATCAATCAATGAGATAAATTAGTTTTTAATCTAGACCATTGTTGTGCAGTGTGAAAAATCTACGCATTCTATTTTATAAAATGATCTACATCATGAGGAGGGATATGAGGAGGGCTACGGTTCCAAGTATTTCCCGGGTCATTTCATTGTTTCAAAGTCGACAACCGCAGGGATTTTAGTATGCAAAAATCGAGATATATATATTATTATTAGTAAAAATTGATTTACTCTGCGAAAAGGAAAGT
This sequence comes from Heliconius ricini, assembly GCA_018231645.1. NCBI lineage: Eukaryota > Metazoa > Arthropoda > Insecta > Lepidoptera > Nymphalidae > Heliconius > Heliconius ricini. The sequence goes on along the minus strand of DVQM01000368.1, from coordinate 7,390 downwards.
TAGCTTATAAACTTTTAAACTTATAATTGACTAACCTAACCTAACCACATGTCCTAATTACATATTAATTAGCAATAAGAATCTACATGAAATGCAAACAAGTAAACGAATCTCTTATGAAAATACGTTGTTAAAACAACATGTATTCCGGGAAGTGGGGAACGGAATATCTTAACACTAGGTTCCCTCCTGCACGCGGAATACAGCGTCAAGCTAATGTTTGTTTCATTCTATTATTTTAATAGTTCTAGCCAGTTGTACACTAAAATAATAGCCCAAAGTGAAAACAAACTGCTTTTCGAAGTGAATATGAGATGAAATATAGATAGATGTTCATGAATAACCAATGAGATGATGATTTTTTCTGGAATAGGATGTTATAAGAAAACATTCGGTAACTATTGAGACTTTCTACATGAAAAATAAATAAGCAATGCAAATGTCAAACAGTTTACATGCAGTTTAGAATTTTTTTAAACCTTATGATCATATCAACAATATTTTCAAAAAGTGAGTAGGTAATAAAAGTATTCATCCGGTAATTTGTAACTGAAGCTATTCGTGGCTCATGGGCACAAGCGGGTGCCATTACACGCGACAAATTTCGAAGTCGATTCCGACTCGCTCTGGTAACGAGGCACAGCGTTGAGATGAGTTCAGTCACTTCACACTCAATGTGTGAAGAATTCGGTGGAAAGTAGGGCACGGAAGTGTCATAATGGGAACTGAGCGTCTACTCAATAGGTTCCCAGGCTTCCTCTGCTCCCGCTGCTATGTGTGGGATACAAAATGAACCTAAACTAAAAAAGAAAAGTGAATAAATTAAATATGCATAAAAAAGAGACGACATACATACAGACGGTAAAGAGAACTTGTGTTAAATTTATTATTGTATGTTTCCGCTTTAGGCTCTGGAGTTAACATACGTACATTTTATCTATATCTTGTGTTTGTAGAAAAATAGTAAAATGTATAAATAGTCCTGAAATTCAGTACAGGTACTAAAATCTTTGATTATCGTATAGCCTTGAATATAGCGTATCAATAAAATTTTTCATTAGACTGCGTGCACGTGTTTAATAAGCGACAAATGAGGGTACAAATATTATGTGGGTCGTAATGATACAGGTTGAGTCTCACAAAGACAATTTTCATTTTCATTTTTCTCACGTGCGCTGGCTATAAGACATAGCAAGTTATCACGAACATCACTGCTTTAATTCAGTAGAGTCATATAAACTTAAGTTTTCATTTAGTTAAAGTATTGTTTTTTCCCCAACAATAAATAGGTTTTTGTTTCATTTACTAACTTGCGTATGAAGTTTATGAACCGTTATGATACTACTAGTGAACTGTGCAATACGTGCTTCGAGTAATATCGAGAGTTTTATTGTGAATTTATCTAATTAAATCTTACGGTACATTTATAATCTATATTTCGTACTACATTAAAAATTTATAAATAAATATTTTTATCTTAATCCGCAATTATAAATTAATCAGCCATAAAAAATAAAATAAAAATATTTTAAAATATACATACGAAAACACCACAATTTACGTTGTTTGCATGAGTGTGCATAATGTGTTTGTTAATATGTGAACTCGTACAAGTTGTGATATAATAATAATAATACTGTTAGAGACAACATTTTAGTTATCACTAGTTTTCATAAGTAGCTGTCATATAGTAGGAAAGATAGAGGAAGCTCAGTGTTAAAACTCCAGTTTAAATGTGTTGTCGTTGTCTATCGTTTTGTTACAAGAGCGGGGAAATTATAAATTATTTATGGAAATCAAACCCACAATCGTCGAGTCTACAGTCTCTCTGTGCTGTTGCGCAACGTGGGTCTTGTATTATTAAAAATAAATAAAAATAAATCAACTTCACGCGCACGCAGCAGGGTAGACAGAGGGAACCTAGTGTTAAGACACTCCGTTTCCCACTTTCCGCAGAATTTTGCAGGCTTTACATGTTGAGTGGCAAGGTTCTCCGCGCTTTTCTTCTACACCAGAGCGAAGAAATGGAAATATAAATTTAAGTAAATAATAATAAATAATAATGGAAATATAAATTTAAGTAAATAATAATAATAAATATAAATTTAAGTAAATAATAGTCTCCTCGAGTGGGGATCGAACCCACAACCAGTTGGCTTTACAGTCACACTTTGTGCAGCTGCGCCACGACTGGCCTCAATGGCCTTGTATTGTTGTTAATACAAATATTATAAGAAGATATTTGAACATGTTAATTTTACATACGAGTATAGCTTACCAAATACCAAAATACCTAAAGTAATGAAAATTTACTTGCGTTTGTTACAATAGGTAGGTAGTTCATGTACAATTTCAGTATAAACAGCCCACTCAATATCGATAAAAGCAAGCTTAAGTTACATACCACTTCTATTTGAATACATTCACTTAGAATTAACGAGTGGAATATATTTTGCGGATGTTTACCCTAAGTAGATATTTCTTATTTACTCATTGTTATATTTTAATCTATACAAAATGTAAAACAAAAACAAAATAAACTAGAAGACGGAATGAAGGTTGATTGATACATACAATTCAAACATGTTATGTAAGTATATAAACGACAAAATCGTATCGTGTATCCGAAATGGACCAGGAAAAACGTATTGCTATCAGTAACAGAATAAAAGGTGCCTTAGCTGGATTGATGAAACGGCGAAACGTTAGCATAGATGCACCTTTGGCCGTGTACCATGCAGTGTTGGTACCAACGCTAAAGCGATGCGATCTCTTTGTAGGATATAAAGAGTCACCATAGTTGATCTAATCCTCAATGAAGATACTCATAAAGATACACAGGATGGTAGGTACTAGCGAGGATATCACGTGCGCAGGTCATTTGAGCACGCCGAAAAAACGAGTAATGAAATAGCGTAAAACAGACTTATGAAAAAAGAGTGAGTGATAAAAGGAAAGGTAGAGAGAGAGCTCGATTGATTTTCAAGAACACAATATTGATGTTACTGCAGGAAAGTCACATGGATGAGACGAAACAAGTATGCAAAGACTGTAATGTAAAAAAAAAATAAAAAAAGATTATTTGCTGACAGGCAGATGATCTCTGCTCATTTAACTCTCTGTTTGTCTTACTGTTTGGCTGACAGACAGACGAACAAGAAACTATTCCTTTAAGTATTGCGTTTTTTTTCTGTCAAGGCACAGAAAATATATATTTGTTACCAACTAACCTAAAATATATTATTGTTACTAACTAATACAAAGGTCAAATCTATCAATAGTGGTGTAATAAAATGTGAATAATTAGAGATACGACATAAATAAAAAATACATTAGGAAAATGATATAATATTAAAAGATTTTGACAAGACTTATGTCTTATCAGAAGCTATTATCGTATAAAATAAAGTGTTAGTTGGCTATGAGATACCATTTTGTTATTTTCCTTCATTCTATTAGAGGGACAAATAGCCCACTTTCCGGACATATTGATTTCGTGTGTAATGTTTTATCTGTCATGTATTTTTTGCCATCACAAATATTATTTGTTTTTCCTTAGTCTCTTTGAATTTAATACTGTTTCTTGATTTTCTTCTTCATTTTTAACGTATTACAAAAAATATATATATTTTACTTCATTTATTTTGGTTAGATTTATAAATTAGAGTAGCATAGTTGCTAATTAATCTATATAAAATTAAGTAAAAAATATTTGAATTAAGAGTTCAAATAAAACATTTATAATATATAAGAAAAATCAATTAAGTCCTTTGCATTATTCAAAATAATGATAATTCAGTGGTAGTAACTCAATTCAAAGCATAAAAGTATGCAATTTTTCCTCAATATTTTCTTATGAGGTCATCACGTGAAATGATCGTCTATAAACCGACTCTGCAAATAACTAGTCTATATGATTTGTGTGTTCAAAAACCAAAACAGTTTTTTTTATTACTGCAGATTTTCCGCGGATAACAAAAACCTACAATGTGATATAAAATATTCTATTAGATTCAATTAAAAAATCGGCTAACTATAACATGAAAAAGTGAAATATTTAATCGTTAACCTTAACTTTATTTTATACAGACTTAATGACCATATAATTTGTAAATTAATTTGAAATTAAGATTTTTTTTTATGGTTATTGAAAAACTAGTAGTTTTTGAAGAATGTGTCTCTATAATGAAATCTAATGACACAGAAAGCGGAACTATTAAACGATAAGTAGTTAAGGAACCTTTTTATTACGTCGAAATCAACTTTATTTTGTCAACATCATCAACCTATAATTGAACCTCTTGGAATTGATAGGATTAATTTTTTCAAAGCAAATAATATAATTTTATATTCTGAAAATCTATTTTATATTTTACCTAGATTTAACAGTTATTAAGCATTAATCAAGTACTGTAAATAAAAAAATATATATTTATAATAAAATATATGTTGCGTTCAAATAAAGTGAAAGACCGGAATGAGGAAAGGAATTAGAATAACTAGATGTTTGAATGAGTATATCACATCATTGTGCCAAGTATATTTACAGCAATTTTTTCTTAAAACTTATTTTTATATAAGCATTAAAATGTATCAGATACCATAGTAGTGTGAACTGTGGAAGGAACCTTACGTAGGTCGTAATAGTCGTCGTACGTTGTACGTCACTGAACAATCCTACATTATATTTTTTAATTACAATTCGTAAATTTATAAATATGTTTTTCTTAAATTAATCTTCGCACGTGAGTGTCTATGTTATTAACAACTAATTATGTCAAGTGCCTTGTGAATAAAACGTGTGGCTTATTTATGGTAGCACGAGCATTGTCTGTTTTGGTAGAGTATTTTTAATTTTTTATTCCGAGTGAAACGTGAAGGCACATTTGAGGAAGGAAACATTTGAGTACAAGGCTCTCGGCATATGAAATTAGTTTCTATACTCTGCAGTGCAAGAGAGAAAAATAAATAGCAAAGTGAAATAATATTTTTATGCCGTGATGCTAATAATATTGTGCTGCTTAGTGCTCTGGCAGAATTTCAACACAGGTTGCCAATTTGCTTCAAGTGAATTATGAATACTACGTTTCCAGCTTTCTTACATGTAATAAAATACAGCATTGTATTTTATAAAAATTTTTGTAATACTTATTACACGGTAATTCTCTTCACGATCGTATCTTTGGTTTTTTAAAAAATTAAATCAGAATTAAATCAGCTTCACGCTGTATCCCGCACTCAGCAGGGTAGGCAGAGGAAACTTAGAGTTAAGACACTCCGTTCCCCACTTTCCGTCAAGTTCTGGAGGTATTGCGTGTTGAGTGGCGGAACTCACCGCCGCGCTTTGCCTCGACACTAGAGCGAAGAAATGAACATATAAATGTAAATAAAGATTTAATTTCCTCGAGTAGCAATCGAACCCACAATCAGTCGATTTTACAGTCACACTTTATGCACCTGCGCCACTAGGCCAGTCGTGGCACAGGTGCATATATTATTAATATATTTATTATATTATAGGATATTTTTATTATAGAATATATTATATTAACAGTTTCAATGCAAATTGCCCACAAATATTAAATAGCAATGAAATATGACAAGTATAATTTTATAATTGACAGTAAAATTCACAAAAGAAAATAGAATTCAACCGTGAATTGTGCAAAGCACAGTCACGCAAATTATTTTGCAAGAAAAGCTAATGCTTAATGAAATTGTAAATACTGGTTGCAAATTGACAAGCACTGAAGCATGACCGTTTAGGGAACGAAGGACAAGTGACACTGAGGACTTTGCTTTCTTTGATCTTTTAGCCAGAGGTGTTTGCCTTGTTACGAATAAAAGAATGAAACGGAAAGAATTAGTTACGTCGTCGTTAGAGTCCGTAAAAGTGGCATTTTTTTATGGCTGTCAATAGGTAACGTTAAATTATTTAAATATTTTAAATCTTGAAGATTTTATACATGCATACATTTGAAACTAAAAAAAATTTTTGTGCTGATATTATATAACTTACAATGAGCTTTTTGAAGAAGTTAATATTGTGGTGTCATTGAGAAGCCGATTAATAATAATTTTAGAGAAAGTGACTTTTTAAAATATTAACTCACTATCTTAAGAATGACTATGTTTAAATTATTTTCACGTACTGGTTAGACAAAGTGCGGATTGAATTCTCTCTCTCTCTCTCTCTCTGACGTAATCAAATTTCTTGTACATAATTTCAGCTTAGCTTTATAATTTATAATGATTTAACCACAACAAAACATTGAATTTTATCAAACTATAAGATTTTTTCTAGTATATTCTATTTTTTAACATTTTTATTTTTAAGTGTTATTCCACAGTTAGGAAAGAAAAATACTCATTACGAAAACGTATAAAAATTTGAACGTAGCGGGTTTTAAACCCGCGCCTCTTTGGAAATCGTCCAAAGAAGACGGAACTTTTTTTTAACAAGTAGTATATCCTATCAAATTAAAAATTATACGTTTTTTTGGCTTAAATTCTTTTCCATTGATTAACAAAATAAAAGCGACATCAAAATTAACAGCTGGAAAAACAACAAACTTGGCGACAAAACTGGATAAGTACATTTGACAACTGTACGACATTTTGAGAGTTTGCATTCATAGTTATTAACCTTAAGTTTGTGGGTATGCACTCATTTTGGATGAAATGATAGGACGATGACTGGACGACGAAACCCATGTAAAACTACAAATATGAGTGTCTAATATTCTTTTTGTAATACCTTTAAATTTTCACTTTTCAACAATTTTTCGCAAGTTCTCTCTCACTTTGTGCCAAATTTTATAACTGTAGGTTCAAGAGAAGTACTAGACTTAAAATATGCAGCCGATTTCGTACAAAATGCAGTAAAATGCAGCAGCATTAATGCTCGTATCCTTTGATTGTGTTGATTTAGAAACTTGTTTTATTCTGTGGGACCGTACCGTCCGTGTGATGGGATCGTAGACCTGAATATGTCAGCTTTATACCTCCACGCCATCTCGAGATTAATAAGGTCTTGACAGACAACAAGGTGATCTTATAAGGCTTTCGTTTTTTCCTTTTGAGGTGCAGAATCCTAAAAAATATTGCTAAGATTAAAACATAGCCAACTAAGGCGACTACAAGTAAAGATTACAGCTATATACGAATTGATTATTCGGAAACAATTTTAAAATTTTTGTTTTATGGAGATTTGTAGTAGCAACTTTTAGATGTTAAATGATCAGATGGTACAACTATAGCGATTGTTTGTTTACAATTATTATCGGCTTATATCTAACAATATTTGGAAATATCAGTACTTTATTTAAATATTAATTTGAATAAAACTATTTTAACCGGATTAATCGCGTATATTTGGTATTTTTATACA
>DVQM01000367.1:0-18468 GCA_018231645.1 Heliconius ricini | reverse complement strand
CCAATCGGTTTTACAGTCACACTTTGTGCCACTGCGCCACGACTGGCCTCACTTATTAATATATGATTTATAATCATAAACGTGCAAGTTTCGATAATTATACAAACGCAGTCTTTTAGGAAGGGTTGAAGTACACCATACACTACACTACACCAGCAACAGAATATAACAAAGATAAAATGGAATTGTGTTGGCATTCTGTTTTCGCAAGATTCACAATATGAGTCCCCCGCGGTGTTGACAAGAGCGCTCTGTCGCTCTCCCGCGACGGTCAACACTGCGCCGCAAATAAACTACCCCTATAAGACTACTATATGAAATTTATTGAGCCACTATAACCAATAGTGCTTTCTGGTGTAATTTATTTTATAATTTCGTGATGTATTTTTATATTGTACGTTGTAGAGCCGTTTCTCTGAATTGTTTAAGGAGAAAAATACATATGGCCAAATATATAAATTAAAGGAGTGTAAGAGTGTGACTATAAATGTGACTGGTTGTGGGTTCGAGTAAATTAAATGTTTAGTTAAATTCATGTTTTCATCGTTCTGGTGTCCAAGTAAAGCGCGGCGTTGAGCTCCACGATTTAACCCAAAATGCCCTCAGTAGATGGCAAACAAACAAAAATCTAAACACAAGGTTGCCTCTGCCTTCCCTGACGTGAACGTGACATTTATCACAATATATAGTTATACTTGAATTTTTAATGAATATGAATTATTTAATATTATATTTATCAGTGAGGTAAAACGTAATATGTTCCCTAAAAATAAATATCTATAAACAAAATAAAGAAACCACGCTAACTCTTATGTTCGACTTAATTGCTCGAATCAACGTCGAGTGGCTACAAAGAGTGTTCCAGTATCACGTACGATGTTTGCAGTTAAATGAAATCAGTGTGAGGCTAATTCCCAAAGCACTTGGAACCCCTTCGAGTGATCGCTGCTCGCCAAATGAACCTCGTAATGTCTGCTTTTCTACTGTAATTACGCACCCATTACCAACAGTAATTTTTCTACTATTTTAAATAACAAGAGATGAAAACAAAACCTTATGTGAAGTAAGTAAAATCTAATTTCATAAAATGTCTGCAACACTGGCTGGCCTCATGTATACGTTTTACGAACGCGAAACAGTTCTTATTGCGTTTGCCGAAAACCTAAAATCGTTGATCGTCCGTAACGTCACGGACATTTGAACCTTTCATCTATGTAATAAAGTATATATCGAAACGTCAGGCTGTACGAAGTAGGGGGTAGCCAGAGGCTCGAAGGAGTTAATGCGTGACGCACAAAAGACCAAATCACGACCCTCCCGACGTGGCCGCGGCGTCAAAGAAGAAATTTGTATTCCAATTATGACGCCACAGACACCCGTCGATCAATAACGTTGGCCACTTTAATGGTCTTTTTTATATGTATAAACTAATTTTAGAAGTAGGTATTTATATATATGTCGACGATCCCTAGGTAAAGTATCGAAAGTGAAAAATTACAAAATTCCTTATATTGCTGTTTTGAACTAAGGGTAGTTTTCGATCAAATACATATAATTTTAAAAATCGCATAAACAACGTTTTTTTATTTTGATAAAAGCTCATTACAATTGTCCTTCTTAGAAGTTAAAAATAGCAATAAAACCATTTTTTATTTTTCACTTTCGTTCCTTTACATAGGTACCATCGATATGTAAAGTGTTTATGTATTAATCATTAATAAAATTACTTTCAATTTGGCAGCTAGCATCTACATGTAGTACAGGAAATAACTAAACTATATATATTTGTGGTTAAATCCTAAATAAAAAAAATATAAAAGTATGTAAAATAAAACTTAAATTTAATTGACAACAAACATACGTGTGATTTATATTGTTTCAGTTAACCGACGACAATATCGGCACATGTTCTTTACTTTCTTATTAAGCTTTTATTGAGTTTTTCCATTTTAATTATTCCTTTTTCAATGTTTAGACTACGTCAAATATCAATGATCGAATTTTATATATTATGTTATTATATTATATATAATAAATTGAAAGAAATAATCACACGGAATTAGCAATAACGTAAAAGGGAAGCATTTTGTGGAGTTTTATTTTTAATTTCTTAGTGGTGATTTACTTTCCGTTTTTTTTATTTAATTAAAAAGAAAGTTTTTCTAATTACAACTTAAGTCATATTAACTCTACTTACCGCTATGTAAAGAAAGCGTAATGTTTATATCACAAAACAAGGATTGGTATGTTTACACAGCAACATTTCCAAAAATATTCTTGGTAAAATAATTCAAAAGAACAAAGGAGCAACGTCTACGGCGGCAATAAAATGATAATAAATGGATAATTACTGCATTACCGTGTTCCAGAAAATGGGGAAGAATACTATCGAAAAGAAACATATTCACCGCGATATAATCCTTACCATTGAGAACTTAAGAATCATGAGAATATGTACTTAGAGAGAGAAAGAGAGAGTCCGGTGGAAAGACCCTACACTATTAGCCATTTGATTGCAATTCCAGCCCCGATTCTGAGATTCGGATTCAATAAAGCTCACCCTGCAGATAAATTTTGACATTTCTATATATTAGGACACACAATTATTGGTTGGTAATTGCTTTTGATCGTTTTGGGGATGACGTATTTGATAAAATCACTCATATTTTTTTATGAATAAGCTAAATCGTTTTCTTAATTAGGTGCATTGTTTCTGCTGGAATTATTTAATATGATGTAAAAATAAAATGTAGAGGCCAGTGGTGGCGCAGGGGCCCACAAGCGTGTGATTGTAAACATGACAGGTTGTGGTTTCGATTCGTACCCGAGAAAATGAAATATTTCATTTTTCCGAAGAGTCTCACCACTCAATACGCAATGCCTCCAGAATTTGGCGAAAAATGGAAACCGGAGTGTCTTAAAATTAGATTCCCTCTGCTTACCCTGCTACATGCAAAATACAGCGTAGCGCTAAAAAAAATAACATTGAGTGAAGTCGTGCTCCATTCAAAACAGATAGCCAACAAATCCAATTTTTTGAAGAAAAAAAACAAAAATAAAGCGGTATACTGTATTTGATTCCTCCAACTCCCTACCAACTTTATTTTGCTAAAACGTGTGACATTAAACGGGAATGTGACTTACAATATTTGTACGATTTTTTTATATCTCCTGCCCCTATTTGCCCGGTGTGTTTGAGCAACGCGGTTTGTCTTTGGGTGGGACCGATCAAACGTCAGGCAAACGCTCTATAATAACACTGTTTTATTGAGCCACAATTAAACCCGTGTCACGGAACATGTCTCGCGTGACGAAATTGATTGCAAACTAAGTGTATATTAATGGCGTTTGGATGAAAATATTTTTGGGAAAAAAATGTATTTATTTTTCATTTTGTTGTTGGATCTTGGTTTGGATGGGATATTGTTGGAACTCTTACAAGATCATTTTGTTCACTGTCCGTCTGTTTGTCAAGAGCTTTTATTACAGGAACGCTTGGAGATATCGAGTTGAAATAATTGCACATTTACTTAAAAAAAGATATGGCCGTTTATACCGCAAAAACGCGTATTTCGATTATGATGATGAATATGAAGGGAGTCAACATTAATAGAGTACTTCTGGTTGAACTATAAGTATGAAATTTGGCAGCTAGCATCTACACATAGTACTAGTTCAGGAAAAAACTATACATTTGTGGTTAAATACTAAAATAATAATAGCCTTAAATAAAAAAAGATTAAGTTTCGGTTAGTGTTCGGTGAGCTAGCCTGACTCACACTTGTCTAGCTTTTTTACAGATGATTTCGATACCTACTTCAATGTTTTAAAATATCTGGAAACGCGAACGCGATTTGTATTACCACCAAGTAAATATATATTTACGTAGAAGCATTTTACAAGTCTCTGTCAAACATATTTTATGACTATTTTAGTCATAAAACTGACTGGTGGAATATTGATCTAATAATCTCTATCGACCTCGCATGGAATGTTAGATTCATAAAGAAAGAATTTCGATTTATACATACATTTGTAAATATATTTGTTCTAGATGTACTACAAAACCATCGCGTGATAAAATGTTGCGTGGTTACTGAAGTGTCTTAAGAACAGTATTCTTAGGCACCTTAGCCTCGTGTTTACTTGAGGTCATGAATATTTACGTAAATTATATTGATTGACGTCACGAATATGGTAAATTCTTTTTTCTTGCTTATCACATGTTTTTATTTAGTTATTGCATATTTTAGGTAAATATTAAAATAACTTTTATTAGGCTTTATTTGAACTGAACTGTCACTGAACTGTATTTTTTACTATTGAAGTCAATATAGACTCTTATATAAAGTTAAAAAAATATATTAAATTTCATTTAAAAACGTTAAGAAAACTAAATATATTTATATAATAAGCAAAATAAGTATGTAGCAGTATCTTAAGAGATCCAGATCAGAACTTACAAATGTAATGAAGAGTTTTTACAAATGATACGATTGATACGAAAATAATGTAGATATAATGATGAATGAATATAGTTATATATATACGTATAAAAGTTGTGATATTATTTTATTTTTGGCATTTGTAATCCGATACGGCTGGTGTCAAGAGTCACGTGGCCAGCGTTCACTCAACGTACCCGCGCAAACAAGCCTATATCTAATGAAATAGAGAACTGACATCTGTCACGCTCCAGTAAAAGCTACGATAAATTTTGATATATATACATGACTAGATACTATCCCTGCTAAAACTGATGAAGTAAAATTCTTTTTTCTTTAAGAATATCCACTTATACATATACTGAATATTATTTTTTTTCAGCGCTATAGCATAAAAAAAGGTTGAGATCCGTACAAAAATTGAAAGTGCTTGTGCTTTCTCTGAAATCAAAGCTTAGCTTAGCCAGAGCCTTTCATCTGATACCTCACTTGCACTAGCGGCTTTAACACCATATTTTGCACCTCTTAAGGTTTATTTTTTAGGATTTAACTACAAGTGTATAGTTTTCAGGTTTTTTCTTGAACTATAATAGTACTATATATATATATGCTTACTGTTAAATTTCATAGTGCTAGATCAACCGGAAGTACCCTACTAATTTTTAGTTTATAAATGCCCATATCTTTTTTATAAGTAAATAACTAAGTAACTAGACTAATGATTTTTTCAGGTAATTAAGGGATCGTAAATCTTATTATATATTTTCAATTTCAACTCGATATTTCCAAACGTTCCTGAGATAAAGGCTCTTGACAGCAGACACACCGACGGACAACATAGTGATATTATACGGGTTCCTTTTTTTATTAAAAGTTAAGGAACTATAAAAATTAAAAAAATATCTTTGTTTAAAAAATCAACATGCAATAAGTTACAACTTATTTTATAAGTATGTATGTATTTTTTTCAATTGTTATTACATTTTTTTTATATTTTAAATTTCTATCTGTACCAATAATAAATTATCTTTTATAATATATGGATTGCCCTCTAAAGAATATGTTTGAACATAACGGCGCTGTGGGTCGACGAACAAACAGAAGTGCTCTCTGGGTAACTGACCGTGGACAATAAACAGTCCGAATGTTTGTCTGGGACGGCCTTGCAAATGTATAAAAGAAAATATTGTAGTTCGTTACACAATTCTGTCCCTGATATTTTCTACAAACTTCTTTTGTTGGACAAGAAAAAGCTTTAACGCATTTGGTTTTAGTTATTTATTATTTATCTATTTTAAACATCATCATATAGAGATCTATATGTAAAACAAAATTCGGACATGAATTATATGCATATATTTTATCTGCTCATACAAATACTAACGTTTTGTGATTATAAGCTAAGCCCTTTAATTAAGTTTTCAATTTTTTTTTGCCTTAAATTAAATTAAACCAAAAGTCTTAATTTTTATCAATAACTGGGAAAATCCAATTACATATATGTAGTTTCTGTATCGGTCACTATCCATGGATTTTTTTATCATTTATGAGCAGTTATCATCTCTTGTATGACAAAAATAAACGTCAAACAACAATGCCAGGCCAAAGGAAAGTGGAAAGGTAAAACAAATATTAAAGAAAACATAAAACACGTCATAGGACAAAATGGCGGCAATTTAAATCCTTTTTTATTTCCTAGACTTAAATGTAATATATTATTACTTTTAAATGTAAAAACAGCAATTGAATGACATTTTTTTAAGTAAATATGAAAACAGTTTTACTCACCTGGCTGGCGCAGATGTGTGTGAGCGTCTAAAGACGACTTTGACATCGCTGATAACGAATTGCTGCCATATCCTGTAAAAAGAGTCAATAATAAAATATGTTTCATAAAATATATAAAAGAAAAAGACTTTTAAATTAAATCATAACCATAGACCTTAAATCTTTTAATTAGTGGTACCTAGTAAGATTTATATAATTCGTAGAAGATTCGATCTTATACGAAATAAGGAAATTTAGCTGTGTTGCTTAAAAGAAAAAGAAATTTTAGATTCGTATATCATATGTGAATCTGAAATTTTATTGATGAATCTGAATTTTGCATTGAGTTAATTTTTCATTATTCAGTAACACGTGTCAAGAAACTTAGAAAACGGAAATGACATTAATTTTCCAAAAGTTTACCTTTGGAAAATTATAGTCATTTCCGTATTAAAATGTATATTACATCGTATTAAAATGTATATTAAATCATCAAATCAAGAAGAATAAATAGAATTAACGAATAATGCATACATTGTTTTTAAAATTATTTCTTTTTGTATTCTATTTGACATATAACTAAATACCAAATACTTGAGTCTAGTATATCTCTATCCAGTTGTTGTTATATTTTTCTTTCACCATCGAAATATCGTCGTGATTTTTATAATTCACACGTTACCATATCGAATATATCGCGCTACCAAATTAATAATTTGAAAATTACAAAATATTTTCAAATGTTAAACTTCATCCAAAAAAAGCATACCGAAATAGCGTTGAGTTTTTATATAGCAATTGAATCACAGAGCAAATTGTTAAATAATTAACAGGACCACCTCATCAGCGGGCCCCGGGCGATCGAATCTGTGTTGATAATATTGCCTATTTGTTCCACGGGGGACAACGCCGTGAGCAGAAACCGAGACCAGCATAATAAAATAAACCTTACGACTCTATACTTAAGTGCTAGTTTTGTGACTAAAAGATTTACAGATCAAGGATTGTAGTCTCTTTGAAGCTCTCAATAGGATTTCACGCGTTGTTAGTGTTAGAGCAACATCGTGGAAAGTTCTTTTGATTTCGGGTATATTTTTGATTCCATGTTCTACGCCTCTTTGATTTTCGGGGCTCTGGATGTGATGTTATTAAGGAATGTTTTGTTACCACCTTCTCAGATAAAATAGTTTGGATTGAAATAATATGTAAAAATGTATAGTGGGTGGTAAAACACAATTGTAGTTTTATGTTTTGGTCAGTACACATCCAGTAAGTAGGCTGAAAATTACTAAATACAGTCGTCTTAAATCAGCTTTACGCTGTATTCCGCACACAGCAGAGTAGGCAGAGGGAACTCAGTGTTAAGGCACTCAAGAATTTTCAAGGCAATGTGTGTTGAGTGGCGAAACTCTACGCCGCGCTTTGCTTCGACACCAGAGCGAAGAAATGGAAATATAAATGCAAATAAATATTTTATTACCTTGAGTGGGGACCGAACCCACCAAACCTGCCCACGACTGATCTTTTTTGATTTGATTTTATTCTAAATCATCATAATTGATTGTTTTCAACTTAAACGAAATTAATTTCAACAAAACATTGTTCAAGTTGGAACAAAAACATATGAAACAAATATTAACCTATAGATTTAATCAAATGAAATGTATTTAGAGACTCTAAAATAAATTGCTTAATGTACAAAATTATTTTTAACTGGTTTTGATTTTGTTTTCATATTTTTGTTGTTTCTCATCATATGAGCAGCCAAATAGCAGCACTATCCCTATTGTTTACTCCCGTCACTATCGCCGTCGGGATCAATCATTCGTAACCCGACTCTTACCTACTTCAAGCATAACTATAATATAAATACATATTATATATATATAAAAAAAGATTTCTGAGCAAATGTAATATAACATTATAAATAATTTCAATGACAACAAAATAAACAGTTAAAACTTGGGTTAAATATTTATTTAATTCAATTTTAAACTGTTTTTAACCTGCCACAAAATCAAGTGATTTAGTTTTTATTAATTTAACTGTATATTGAAAAAAACTAAGTTATTTACTGTAGAAGATTAAAAGATGATAAAATTTGTAAAATATATAAAAACATTCAGGTGACCAGTACCAGTACCTAAGTGTAGGTGTAGGTGATTAATTGTTATAAAATATTTAATAATCTCTTAACGACTCGGTTACCTAAACCTCAAATTAATCTAAAGCGTCCCGCTCAATTCCATTATTTAAGATCAAAGGTCTATCACAACTATTTGGTGAAGGCGACAAACCCGCCGCCCCAGCGGCCGCTGTACCACAAAGGGAAAATATTAAATCTCAGTTACTTAACGAGACTTACTATTATGGTGAAGTAATTTCAATACAAAAATGATAGGTTTTTATAGTATCAAGGATATTTTTTTTTCATTTTGTCACATATTATAAAAAAAGATTTAAGCTTTTCCTACCTACCCAACAAAAAAAAAATTTCAAATTATTATTATATTCAGACCGTCGTGGCGTTGGGCCCTAAGCGTGTGATTGTAACGTGATGGTTGTTGGTTCGATCCCCACTCGGGTGAATAAGTTATTATTTAATAATAATTTCATTTCTTCGCTCTGGCACCAAGGCGAAAAGCGCGCCGTTGAATTTATCCACTCAACTCGGCGAAAATTGGAGAATGGAGTGTCTCAACTGTAGGTTCCCTCTGCCTATCTGGGGATTAAAGGTTGAAGCTAAAAAAATATTAAGTCCCCATAGAGCATAAGCTAAAAAAATGAATTTGAAAGTGTCAATAACATCCTGATTTTCATTTTAAATTACAATCAGCCGTCTAATATTATACACTTAAAATACATATAGCACTCTGTTCGCTCCACGGCACGCAAAACAATGGGGCGCTTATGGTTTCCCTCGCCTAAAGCGACTTTTCCGCTCCACTCTGTCCCTCTCCCACTCGCAGGAATACACGTGAAGAGGATGGGGAGCGGCGGGCAAATGCCATTCTCAGTTAATTTTCGAAGCCGCCGCTAGCTTCGTCTCCTTTCAGCGCACCCCGCTTTAAAATATCGAATTTTTTAACTCTTGCAAATCTCTTATTCACATGGCGGAACATATTTTTTTATTTTTTTCTTTATTATAATTATCTTTATGTGGCGTAGAAAGGAAATATTTATTCAAATTTATATTTTCATTTCTTCGCTCTAATGACGAGGCAAGACCGTGAAGAACTAGTTACAGAAAAAGATATTACTGCAAACACAGGTTTAGGTTAGGTTAGGTTAGGTTACCTAAACCTGACTAACTAAAAACAAATAAAATTAAACTGCGATTCTTCCATTATTACATAAATAGGTGTTATTAATTAATATCCCATAGTAAATTACCAGGGGCGTAACCTCACAAATCTCGCTTAAGGAACATTATTAGTTTAAATAAAGTCGTTGGTGCTTTATTTATAATTCATTTCGTAATAATCACGGGGAGGCGATTTCGGAGGTCACTAGAGGGGTTATTAAAATAGTCTTCGATACCCGATATATAATATCCGTATACGTCTTTAAACTTTACTAATTAACTTTAAATTAAGTGTTTATTTAGTTTAATCTGTATTATTTGTTAAATTGTGTTTCTCTGTACTTTAATTGGTTGATTAGGATTAATTTGTTCTTAATTATTAATAATTTTTCTGTAGTTTATTTTTTTATTATATCATACGCCGCCTCTGTAATAACACATTTAGCAAAAACAACGTAATTGTTTGTTCTATCAACTAAAAATAATTACCAGCAATAATATAAAATACAATATCGAGCGTTTTAGTAATAGTGGCAGTGGTAACAGCTCCCTGGGGTGAGGCTAAATCGTTTGTACTATTGTCCGAGGGCATTAAGTCGTCACGGGCCGACGCGACGACGCGACGCGCATCTACGTTACATACAACCGCTATGCCATCGTGTTGGTTCGTCTGTCGCCACCGAGAAAAATATTTCTAGGCAATTACAGCTTCGGTTGTATAATATTAATGACAGTTTCGGTTAGGGATTCGGTTAATTGCCTGATTCAAACGTGTGAATGATTCTGATAGGTAATTCTGGATTTTGTATTTTTTTTTATTTAATATGTATTCAAATTCTAAATAGAACAACTCGAATATTTCAAAAAACCATTACAAAAAATGTAATGAAATATTAATTTTAAAAAAATAATAATTTAAAATAACTTTTTTTATCATTTGACAAAACCCATCCGAAATTACTCATTACATCCTGAAACATTAGTACTGCTATTATCAATTTCGAAATACAACTTAGATAATTATAAAATCGAAACGAAATTAGTACAAAAATAACAATTCAAGCGAACAACATCTCAAGCGAAGTCAAGATACGATTCGAACACCCGTCATGTGGACCGCGCCAGCGAACCGTGCACAGATAGTGCCTCCCTCTCAACGTATAAATGATAATCATCATATTGCATCACTTACTGAAATATTGTAAATGTCAATCAAAGAATTAAGTTTGCATTGTAGTACGTGGAACGGCGCGTGCCGGTCGCGCGCGCGTGCGACGCTCGAATGCAACGTTTTAGCGCCCCTCTGTTTTGATTTCGAGGCGTAAAAAATGTACGGTAACGCAATAACTGTGCATATGAGCACGCGATCGGCTGTTTTTTTTTTGGGCGGTGAACACTTGATATGTCAAAGTCAAATCAGCTTCACACTGTATCCCGTAGCAGGGTAGGTAGAGGGAACCTAGTGTTAAGACACTTCATTCCCCACTTTCCGCTGAATTTTGGAGGCACTACGTGTTTAGGGGTGGAACTCAACGCCGCGCTTTGCCTTGACACCACAGCGAATAAATGGGAAAAATCCGAATAAATATTTCATTTCTTTAAGTGGAGATCGAACCCACAACCGTGGCGTTACAGTCATACCCCTGGGCCACGATGGCCTAATATGTAGTTACATATAACCGTTGAAAAAGGCTTGTATATTGTAATGTACATGGAAATTGCGAATTAGGTTAATATGCTTTACTCGGTGAAGGAATTCGACCGATTTGACGTGGTTTTGATATTTTATGTATTGCAATTAAAAATATGTAATAATATGTTGTTTCTATAATATATAAATTTTAGTTTTATAATTTAAGTCATTATTCATTTATTTCTTTATTTACTCACTTACTCTAGTCAATAGTCAGGAAATATCGAATATTGCTTGAATTATGAAAGGCAGAAATGTTGTTTGTATATTGGAAACACAGTCAAAGAATTAAAATAATAAAATTCGTCACTTTTCTTTTTACATATGTTTAAAGAACTGTGAAAATCTATACGAAAGTAAATTTCAATTTTTACTAACATCTAGGGTTCCGTACCTTAAAAAATATAAATGGAACCCTTATAGAAGCACTTTATTGTATCTCGTATTAAATATACATACATACTTGTATATACAATATCAGAATTAGCAAGATGCGAGCACAGAAAAAATCAAGCTATATGAAATTAAATGCGTAACCAAAACTTACGGTACTTCCCGTGGACAAATAAAAAAAATACAAAACTCAAAAAATACTACGAATTCCACAAAAATAATTACAAACATATATTTGTAGTTAATTTCATATAATGCGTGTTGTTGGGTCAACTTTTATTAGTTGTACTTCCCGTTGGCAATTGGAAGAAGCCTTGGTGGGCCCGACTCGCACTTTACCGTTATTTTTTGTTACTAGTCTGATTAAATAGGTATTATTAGAAATTTCCACTCAAAAGGATTATATTTTGTGTGATATTAAAAGTTAATTTCGTGATTTATTGAATTGAATTCAAACTTAGAATGGATTCTTATCAGCCAAAGTGATTAAAGTTATCCTGCCACCGCGTTCTGACAGACACGTCTTATCTGCTTCACGGTGGGTGTTCTCTTGGCCTGATTAAACAAATTATCGTGTAAGATTTTATCATTAAACATACTAAGTATCTATTAAAACATATAATAAAAAAAATAAAAATATGATTAATGTATATAACAAAAAGTAATTAAAGTGTAAAAAATGACACGTTAATAGAAAAAAAGATTTTAATTCAGACTGTCTTATGATATCGTGGGGTTTACTGCTCTATTAGATTTCTATTACAAGAAACAAGCTCTAGTACATTTAACAAATAACAAAAAAAAACCGTCTTAAAACAATAAGCTAAAAATTAAATTTACTTAATTTTACTTAATTATAATGTAAAACAGACTTTGATTTTGTTATAAATATAAATATATATAATAATTAAAGAAAGATTTTATAATTTTAAAATCGGTGTTAAGTTAATGCTACAATAACCTTATGTAGTAGTGTTTCATAAACTTCATATCAAATTACTAAGCCTGTTTGTTTTACTTGACACCCAGTCAAAAGTTAAAAGATTCCTAACAAAACAAAAAAAAATACAGTTGAATTAATAACCTTTGATTATGATTGATAATTTCCTTACAGAAGTTGGTTAAAAAGAGATGAGAAAGACACTCCGTCTCAAGATTTAGAATTAGTTTACTTGGTGTGTCTTGTTTTTCTGTGTCTACTAACACTCGTACACACTAATCTTATATTTAATATAAGAAATTAGGAAATAGTTAATAAATGATTTTTTTGAGACCAACAATCTCTATAAAAATGAAGGTAATACATTCAAAATTTAAGGATCAATCCAATGTCAGAGCTCTTCTAGCTCGGCCTCCCAAAGCCCAGTGACGCCGCTGTAGAGGCCAGAAGGGCCAACAGCATACTGTTTATTTGAAAAAAGGAAAACTAAAGATTGCTTTGCGCTAGTAGGAATTTAAAAATATGTTTTGTGTTTATAGCCCGTTTACCGAGTAAGGCTATATGCCATATTAAATAACGTTAATCATTTCTACGAAACTTACTGCACTTGCGGTTAGAGTTACCCACATTTAGAATGAGTCATGTATCATACATAACTTTTAGTCATTGCGACCAGATGTTTATAAAGCAGAATATCAACTTTTTCTTATTTTTTATATAGGAGCAATGAATATGGTGATAATTTAGACCTATTTCTGAAAACAGCGAAAAATAAATGGAAACATCACGACAAGAGTCCACACGTATTCAATGATGTCAAGTAATAATTCCTACAATAAAATTTGTCTTTCAATCTGTATAAATAGGTACTATTTTTTTGGTACTGGTACTTTGGTACTTTTACTGGTAGCAAAAAAATATTTATGTATATTATAGCGGTAGGTATAAGTTAATAAAATTTAAAAGCAATAATAATAATATTTGTATATATATTTTTCAATTGTGATCTAAAAATATTTCGTGTAATAAGGTAATAAGACCCAAATTGCCGAGAGTCGAGTCGAAGACGTCTAGATGATTTAATTATTTAATTTAAACAAAGCTTACCCTGTGTACCCTGTGACGTTGCATGTGTAGACCACGAACTCTTGTATGATGCATCTGAAATCAAAAAATATATTTATATCTTGGCATAATACGTAATTAAAATGTTATGATCGAGATATTTAACATTATACAATAAATAAAACTTAACAGAAAGTATTTTAAAAATATCTAAAAACTTGACTTAATGAAAAGCTAACCATAAAAGCATTAAATACCTATTCACAAAAATGTACTTCAAATAGATCCATCGTTTTTTGTTACTTTGACAATATATCGTCTAGAATGTGGTGACTTTTGATATTAATTATCATGACCATAACACTTCAATGCATCACGCAATCATTTGACGGAAGAATCATCAAAATTTTCTATATGGTCTCCACAGATTTTTAATTGTATTAGGCTTTTATAGAGTAGTTAACACTGTGGATTTATTTAAAATGGTGCTGACATTTTCACCCTGTATAAAGGAATATATACAAACACGAAACGTTATAAGTATCCGTATAAAAAAATCGATACAGTGCTCTACAAACGTTATGTTTTAATTGAATTGCGTAATCGATCTTTAAGAAGCGCAGATTAAAACCTGCTAAGGTCAAACTTCAATTTATTAATATTTAGGTTTATATTGTATAAAACGCATCTAGGAAATTGTAACTGTAGTGGAGTACTGGGTCACTGTCTGCAAGCGCGGCGGTTGTGGCTTTGATTCTCTCTCAGGGAAATATCGATGATTTCTATCATTAATCACGATCCATGATGGAACAATGAATACATATCTAAGTTGAAATTCGGGTACCTAAGCAGTAGGCTATATCTGTGTATCCTGCAGTGTGCAGAATAGGCCGTGAAGCTAATAAAAATATATAAAGCTGGGCGTTTAGTTCCGTCGCTAAAAGCTTTTTTCTTTAAAATATTCTTAAAATCAGGTGCTTACTTAAAATATCCAATTGTAATTGATTCTATTTAAATGAATAGTATTAAGTAGCAAAAACAAAACAAATTAATATTAGTAAAAAAATGACTTTATATAAAGTACCTAATTTAAAAGTCCCGTACTTTTTAAGGAAAAATGGAACTCTTATAAGATCACTCTGTTGTCTGTCTGTCTGTATTTCTATTTGTCTGTTGTCAAGACCCTTTATTCCAGGAACGCTTGGAGATATCGAGTTGAAATTCAAACCACATACTCAGATCCACTGCTTCATGATTTCCTGATAAAAACACATTTCTATATTTACTTAGGAAAAAGATATCTCTCTGTACCTATCGTAAAAATGAAATTTGGCAGCTGGCATCTAAAAGTAGTACTTATTCAGGAAAAAATCTGAAAACTATATATTTGGGGTAAAATTCTAAAAAATAATAGCCTTAAATAGCAAAAAACGGGTATTTCGATACTATAGATAGTACTAGTTCAGAAAAACAACTGAAAACTATACATTTTTCGTTAAATTCTAAAAAATACTGCGTATTTTTACACTATAAAGGGAATCAAATTTAATAAATTTAATTTCTGGTTAACCTAGAATTATGAAATTTGGCAGCTACAGATAGTATTCGTTTAGGAAAAAATCTGAAAACTATACACTTGTGGTTAAATCCTAAAGTATAGAAAAATAGCCTAAAAGGGGGACAAAATTTGGTATTAATTCCGCTAGTTCCAGTTAGGCATCAGATAAAAGAGTTCTGGCTAAGCTAAGCCTGAATTTCAGAAAAAGCTTGAGACCTCCAATTTTTGTACAGAGCCCTCGGCGGGCGAGGTGGGCGTTTTCATACATAAATACTTCTTATTAATTGAAAATTGTTGTAATTTAAGTGATCTTTTTATCGCCTACAAGTAAAAAAAAATTATACTACTAAAATAAATCGAAACTGAAAATATATATAAGCCTCCAAAATTTGATTAATACTGTCTTGCATATGAAATTTATTTATATATAAATATTATATAGATATGTGTTTAGTTAAAATCTCAGTTTTCCTTTAGGGTGGTTCGTGAACCATGACCGAGCCAGGGTCAAAGGCTACGACTGCCTATAATTATTCTAGGGGACTGTCTCTTGTCTTGCCTTTAGTCTTACGTATTAAATAATTTAAAACAAAACATAGCATTTCGGTTCACGTATCTCAGCTGTATTATACTTCCAGGAAAATCTTAGTCTAACCTAGAGTTATTTCTTATTTGATATATATATATCACGTTAAGTGACTTCAAAGTAATTTGGCAATCAATTTGTTTTGTTAGGCACACTATAGTGGTATAACTTATAAAATAATGATTTTATTTTTTCAGTGAGATCAGATTCATTCATTTATCAGATTTGCATGTTTGCATGAACGCGCTATTTTTTAACATTAGTGCATATTATATTATTTTTTAATTTACAGCGCTTCATTCGATAGTTGAATAATTTAGACGTGTCGTAGAGACTACTTATAAATTTTATATGAAGAAGTTCCAAATGAAACACTGGCGAGTGTGTTTAAAAGTGTTACAAGCACAACGAGTGATAAAATGGTGAATGTGACGATAGGAAACAGTGATTAAAGGACTGAGCACAGTGAAATTATTCCGCCACCAACTCGGCACCCATATAGATTCCTAATTTTTATATCGGTGAATATTTAACTTAACTCTAATTTCACATTGATGTTTTTGATGGAATTATATATTATAATTGTCACTACACTAGGTGCTGTCTAAGAGCTACATACAGTTTGCTAAAAAAATCAAGTATATTCCGGCAATGTGGATCAGTAACCAATGTTTACTTGTGTCTGAAAATGTGGTAAACATGACTAATAAAAGGCGATATAACGACAAGGGGCAGTGATTAAAGGATTGAGCACGATGAAGTCATTCCGCCACCCAAAATGGCCACGCCAAAATGGCGAATCTACGTCATTTTTTTTTCAGTGAAAATTGAACCGTCTAAAATAATTTTACAACCTCAAACATATGCTGACAATGTGGACAACTAATCAACATACTCTACATGTGTTTGAAAATCTGATAAATACAACTGATAAAAGGTTATGTGACGATGAAGAAACAATGATTAAAGGATTAAGCACGATGAAGCCACCATTTTTGCCACCAGCCACAAAGATTTCATATTTTCTTATCGGTGAATATTTAATTTAATTCTCTCTATCTATCGTTCACCTCTTACTTCCTAGATCTATTTCATTTGTATATTTTGATTGGATTTAGTATTAATTCACACTGCACTACTAGACGCTCTCCAAAATATATCTCATGTTAAAAATAGAAAATTTCAAAATGATTTGACAACAAACGTATTCTGACGATGTGGACCCTTATACAACATCTCTACTGGTGTTCGAAAGTGAAGTCGTGGCAAACATGACTGGCAAAAGGGGACGTGACGACAAGAGACAGTGATTAAAGGATTGAGCACGATGAAGCTATTCCGCCACCATTAAGCTCTTCGGAAGCGCTATAAGCCGAAAAGACTTTAAGTGGTATCATTAAAGAAGGCGTTGTCGATGGGCCTATTAGCAGCTTTTGTTACGCAATTAAGACATCTGTATTGGACGGGTTTTATTATAAGTCATATTTTTCATATTTCTTCTGTGTTTGTAGTCGTTAATATGTAAAAGATAGTGGTGACACAGGGGTACAAAGTGTGGCTGTAGACGCGACAGGTTGTGGGTTTGATTCCCACTCGAGGAAATGAAATATTTAATTTTCTTCGCTCAGGTGCCGAGGCTGTCTGGTGTTGAGTTCCGCTGCTCAACATAGCACAATGTCTCTACACTAGGCTCCCTCCCTTCTGCCTATCTTGCTCTGTGCGAGATACAGCGTGACGCAAACAAGCCCTTGCAGGTATACTTTCAACGATATAACAAATTAAGGAACCCTTGTAGGTATATATATATTATTTTTTTTTTAGCTTCATAAAGGCAAAATGAACCTGGGAACGTTCATTTTTCGTACTAGTAAAATTTAAAGGAAAAAAATACTACAATTTACGTAAATTAAGTTTCGATATAATTTAATATTACGTTAACATTATAAAGTATACATAATTTTTTTTTTATATATCAAAATAACTATTTAAATACGTTTTATACGATTGATTGATTATCGGTACCTAAATAATTGTTGATAGATAATATTGCTATGGGCATATAATAGTGGAGTCATGTAATCTATTCTTCTATAATAAAACAGTAAGAAAATATGTTTTCTTTTTATATTTTTACGAAAAAAAAAGACTTAGTGTAATATAAAAATTGTAACCGAACACAAATCTATGATATTTAAAAACTTTGTCTTTCTGTTAGTCTGTCACACGCAAATATTCTAAACTAACAGACGGATTTGATTGAAACTTTTTTGTTGCGTTCCTATTATGTTAGACCAGGCAGCATCTAGGTTATATTTCATATTGTAAACTTCTACACTTGTTGTAAAACTTTAGCGGTCCAGCTAAATTATAAGAAAAGAATGAGCATGTTCCATTGACACATTAAAGAAGAATGACAGACTGAAAATCTGAAACATTTAGTGAAAGACTATAATCGTAAATACCGCCTCAGCAAAAGTAGTTGAATATGATAGACATTTTCCATTGACATATAAAATTTGAAGATCTGGAACATCTGGTGAATAATCATAACAGTCCAGGTAAAGTATTAGAAACAATGAAATGCCTCTTTAGTGGAGTCTGTGTAACGTGATAGGTATTTTCCATGAACATATAAAATTTAAAGATCTGCCAAAAGTGGTAAAGAACTATAGTAGCGAGGCCAGTCGTGGCGCAGTGGCACAAAGTGTGACTGTAAA
>DVQM01000366.1:0-18503 GCA_018231645.1 Heliconius ricini | reverse complement strand
TATATATATATATATATTATATATTATAGCAATAAGTATAATAGAAAAGGCAAGGATCCTGTAAATCCACTGAAATCCTTACGAAATGTATTTTCCTGATGTCCGCTTATCGGGATATTTTATATCGTGTTACTAAGATATATTGTAATAGATAAACCATATTAATGATTTCATCCCGAAGAGATTGGGACAAGTTGCCAATCTGGTCCAAACTATTAGTATTATTATGTATTTGCCTATTTTATATGTTTCTTATTATGGGAAAGGGTCATGGTGTTGATTCTATCAATACTCGTTGAAACAATTATTATTGATCATATTTAAGGTTGTTGGGTTTGGGTAGACAAAAAACAGAGTTAACTTATACAATACAATGTCTTCAAAAATAAAGAAGGGAGTGATCTATCAATTACTTGCTTAAAGCTTCTCTACATAAAAATAAAATAATTTCAGTGGGTATAACGTGACGAATGTAATGTAATTTATATAACTCAATGTAATGGAGTTTTGAACAAGGAAAATTGGATAAATTTTATGAAAACAAGAAATATATATTAAAAATATAAATTTATTTCAACATATTTGTTGTTTGTAACGTCAATCTAAAAATATTCTTATGACATTATGCATTGTTAAATTTTTAAACCTCGACCTTTATGTTAATATTTTAAAATTTATGTGAATATAATAAAAAATTACATTACGTAACGAGACAAAAATTGATAAATAATTATTTGGAGAATATTAATGCTTACGACATCACTATGTATATTTAAAAAGTATTATATACCATATATATTTTTATTTTTTTTTAATTATATACCATATGCTTGGCTTTTTCAATATATTCAATTCAAGATTCCTTTTTCAGCAGATTCTTCTGCAGATTACGTACGGTATAGTCCAAGAGATAAATCTATAGATAAATCATTTGATTCAATCATTTATAAAGA
Organism: Heliconius ricini; assembly: GCA_018231645.1. Lineage (NCBI taxonomy): Eukaryota > Metazoa > Arthropoda > Insecta > Lepidoptera > Nymphalidae > Heliconius > Heliconius ricini. Next base: position 17,550 of record DVQM01000366.1, on the reverse strand, counting down.
CAATAAAGGTTGCGTGATTATACACCTCTCAATTCAGCCCCGATGATGGTACCAAATAAAACTAAAGTTACGTTAATAATTATAAAAATATTTTTAGAAGGTTTCTTTCTCAATCTGGATCTTTTTCTATTTATAAGGTAGTTTTTTTTTATTTATATTTAAAAAGGTAAAGTATTATTAAAATCATAAAAGTAATTAAATTTTACCTGAGGCATGTAACCAATCCTGGGTCCAGGAACACCACTACCAGGTCCACCAGGTCTTCCACCGAGAACCCATATTTCTCCAGCATTGAGACGACGACGACCAACTATGCAAGAGAGTAATGTAGTTTTTCCACATCCTGATGCTCCCAGAAGACCATATCTGAAATATATATATGTTGTACGAGATATCAGTATGTTTTATACGAGGCCGACTGTTAAATGATAATTGTCGGTTCGCTCACTCGCGAAAATGGTTATATTTAATTTTTTTTTTTGATAGACAAAGCGCTGCGTTAAGTTCCGCTACATAACAAGTAATGCCTTCAATATTCGGCGGAAAGTAAGGAACGAAGTGTCTTAACTCTCGGCTCCCTCTGCCTTTTCTGCTATATGTGAAGCTGAAAAAAAAAATCAATTAGCGACTGGATTGCGGCTTCGCCCGCTAGAACTGCACAATTAAATTTAGATTAGAATTAGAATATGAAAGTAACTTATTCACTAATTTGAATTACTTTCATGTTCTAATAACATTTATACATTAAATACAATATATACAAGTAAATTGAAAATTAAAGTCTCAGCCAATTCAATAATAACATAACTTTGAAACATATATGGTCGAACCACAATTTATATTGATAGAACTTTAATTATGAACCGATTTAAATAAAACAAAAACAAATGTTAAATGCAATCTAACATTACCTAAAAACAAATGCATTTAATTATCCTTACAACCTTAAACTATCGACAGTATAAAAAGTTTAAACAGTATCTAACATGTAAGAGCATTTAGTCATCAGGTTAAAATCAACATAATATGCATTGTTTGAAAACGTCAGCTTCACACTGTCCCACACACAGGCAGTGGGAACCTAGTGTTAAGACACTCCGTTCCCCAATTTCTACCGAACTCGCTTTGCGTCGACACCAGAGCGAAGAAACGAAAATATAAATGTAAATAAATATTTCACTTCTTTGAGTGGAGACCGAACCCATAACCAGTCGATTTTACAGTCACACTTTGTGCCTCTGCGCCACGACCGCGGGCCTTTGTTTGAAAATGAATACAGAAAAAATAAAAACTGAGGGATTTTTCACTAAATTCGTAGCTTACATCAGATCACTATATTTATGCAAATTAAATTAGGAAATTTGATAGGCAATGACCAAATTTATACATTGCATTTTATTCAAGTTGACTGGAATAGCTTATGTAATGATTGCAATTATCTCCTTAATACATGCAGTTAATTGTGTTAAACATATGTAATTATGTCTATTAGTTATATTAGGCTTATAACTTTGTGAATATAAACTGTATTATGAAGAGAGAATCTAATAATAAATACATTTTATTTTTTTATCTTCCATCAGTTAAAAAAAACATCACTTAAAGCAAGACATTACGTGTTGGAGATTAACCCCTTTTAAGATTTGTTTTTAATGATCAAAAATTTAATTAGTACACGACAAAAAATTATGTATTTATATTATTAAACTGTTTTATTTAGCTTGGCCAGTTTGTTTGTTTCTGACACCAGACCGATCTCATATTTGGTACCCACTCTTAATATTGATGACAATACAAAAAAAATTATGCCTGTAAATCCAAAATGGCCGCTGATACAAAATGGCGGATTACATTATACTTCACAATAACCTCTTTATGGGTATCAAATGAAGGGCTGTATTGGTAGGATAGAGCTCACTATAAAAATATAAAGTTCAAGATGGCTGCCGCGACAAAATGGCGGATTACATATTTTGCACAACTACCTCAATATAGGTGTGTAATGAAAGGGCTTGATTAGTAGAAAAGAACTCATTCTGAAGTATCATCTAACAACAAACCTAAACTCTTGAAAATAAATTAAATAAAAAATATTTTTATGTTAAACGGTTTTATTACAATAAAAATAAATAATAAATAATTACTTTCAAGTAATGAACTAAAAGCTAAAAAATAATTTGGTAAGTCCTAGCGACCAGATCGCACCAATCTTCTCATCAATTGGGGTATTGATCAGACAAATAATAAAAACGATGGGCGCGTGAAACTACCTTATATTAACTCTAGATACGCAACGCTTCGTTCGTTTTTTTTTTGAGCTGACCCCCGTAGGCTAGGCGGAAGGAATCTTATCTTAAGACACTTCGGAAGAGGGGCTTTCCGTTCAAATTTCAGTCTTTTCTATCTTTACCAAAGCGAAAGCGACGTAATGAAAATAATTCAAAAATTATTGTGAGATCGATTCCCAATTGGGGGAATACCCCCAATTGGGAACTGATCTCACAACTGTTGCGTATCGAGTCAGACATTATACTATTAATAACCCACACTACAAATAACCCTTTAAACAAATCAAAAATCGAAACAAATTTTACCATAAATAAAAAACCAGACGTAACAACTTACATGGCGCCTTTAGGTACAGTCATGTTCAATCCGTCCAATATGACATTAGGATTCTTTGTTGGGCCGTATTTTTTATGAGCTCGTCTCACACACACAGCTTGCTGTCTTCTTGAAGCTAATGTAGACTTCTGCGGTTTCAACATCCGGTTTCTTCTAGCAGCCAGTTCCTCTCCTATAGTATTGATCGTCAGCTCAGGACCTCGGACATCCTCCATGGATATCGTAGCACCTTCATTGTCGTATGCCGGCATTTTGCTGTAATAAATAAAAATTGTTAATTTAAAATATCTTACTGACTATAACTCTTTTATCTGTAAATATTTTAGGTTAACTTATTATGGGTGGCCTGAGATAAATTATAAATGAAAAAAATTCAAAGTTTATTTATTACATTGCTATTTGATAGGTACTGACGGTAAAGTACAAAGGTTAAGAGGTTTTATTATTTATCATATCGTAACGTCCCCAAAATGGGCGTGAAATGAAGAATGAAGAATCGTATTTTAGGTGATTTTTTTTTATTAATATTATATTAATATCTTTTTATTATTTATTAATATTAATATTTTTTTATTAATAGTATTAAATATATTTATTTAAAACTACAAGACATATATAAGTTATATCAAATATAAATAAATGCGCCGAAATTTTTTAATATTTTTAAAATGACGCATACTGAATACAACGAGGAATATATACATATATCTTATTAATTAAATTTATAGACAATATTTTAAAACAACATTAATATTATTATTGTTGCAAAATATATATTTTTAAATAATTAATCTATACCTACTCATGATAGAATTGTAACGAATCGTTGTCTGTATGTGAAAGATATATAAGAAAATATGTTATTGGGGACCTTTATTAACGTAGTAGAACTCGAAACAAAGATTAAACATTTGTCTATTTGAATGTTTGTCTGTGCGTTTGTTATCTCTATTCTCAGAATCAGCTTCACCGATTTAAATATGGTTTTCACTAATATTTTGCTATTTGATATTGTTTGTAAATTATTATCTCGTTAATAGCTCGCTTGAGCCCTTTCGCCACGACTTGCCCAAAAATATATATATATTTTTTAATTTTATAGATATATGAATATTTCACACAAGAAAAGCCAAATGAATGGCTAGTTACATATATAGTATATGATTTAATATGTTGTGGTGTATACCAAGATGTCCATAACCACATTATGTTTTATGTTCTAAGGAAAAATACCATTACTAAAGTAAATATTCAAACAACGACGTTTTATGTTTATTTTACTAACAAACCTAAGTTTACTATATCAATCAGTGTTAGCCATCAATGTCATATTGTTATCTATTTTATTTATAAAGCTCAAATTACTATCATATAAATGAAGAGTTTGTTTGGATCACCGCGCTAATCTTAGGAACTATGAGTTCGAATAGAAGTTAATTTTTGTGTTCCACATTTAATTTATCTAGGAACTGTAGGCTGGATTATATATATTTTTTTTATGGAAAAGGACAAGGCAAACGAGCGTTCGGGTCACCTGATGGTAAGTGATTACTGCCGCCCACGGCCCCGTGCAACACCAGAGGAGCTACAGGTGCGTTGCCGGGTGATATATCACGATAATCGGATTGTTTCTTACTGTAGGTACCGGCGGTTACCTTGCCAATAATGTTTGGGTATTGTTTGACCAGTGCCTTTCATCTGGACAGTACCCGAAGATTTGGAAATAGGGAAAGTTACGTTTATTGCGCAAAGAAGGTCGGCCGTCGGACTCACCTTCCGCATATAGGCCGATAGTGCTACTGAACGAGACGTGTAAGATATTGGAGAAGATCGCCCTGGCCCGTCTTAGTCACCATCTAGAAGAGGTAGAACCGAGTCTTTCAGCAGACCAGTTCGGGTTCAGGGTCGGTCGTTCAACAATCGACCCTCTGCACGCCCTGAAGACTCGGTCATCGATTGTGATGGCAGCCCTCTCGTAAAGTCTCGAACGGCAAGCTATTAAGCGCATTGACCACGTCCAGCGATACGGCTAGGAGAACATCTCCCTAGAACATCTAGGGAACATCTCCGTAGAACATCTAGGGAGATGTTCTCCTAGCCGTATCGCTGGACGTCGTCAATGCGCTTAATAGCTTGCCGTTCGAGACTTTACGAGAGGCGTTTCGGTACCATGGCGTGCCTCTCTGACTCCGGCGGCTTTTAAAAGACTACCTTCAGGACAGAATGGTGATATGGATGACCCGCCCATATCACGAGCGTCTCTATATTAGTGGAGAGGTTCCCGCTGAGCTTTAGTGGGTAGTATCGAACTTTTTTTTGCCCGATGAGTCCCACAGTACTATCCGTATGTAGGGCATGCCTATATGCCGCGGATGGTCCGCGTGAAAGTATTTCAAGTACCTCAGATAATTATAGATGTCATGTCTTTCAGAGGGTGACTTAATATCTGTCTGATATTTGTTCTTGGGCATACGTAGTAAAATAAAAGACTTGTCTTCGTTCTTTTTCTTCTTTTTTAATCATAAATTTATTCCTATCCTTCCTTTCTACCTATCCGATTTTCCTTTTCCATCCATCCTATTCCTCTCTCTTCGCGTTTTCCCCATAAAGGAGTATTGGGCTTCATTATAAAACAACCATCCGCCGCTATAACTAACAAAGGCAGGCAGAAACTGTGTATGGCTCTGCGGGGTGTCGCTACTAAACGACGCACACGCACATTGCCTTATATCTGCGATACGTGGGCAAGGGCTACCATGCCAAATACGGATACAGCAAAAGACGCAAATACTCAGACGGAAACGCCATTTTACAACGTGGAATATTGGCTCTATAGCCGGAAGATATAGAGAACTCGCAAATGTACATCATGAGACGTCGGGTTCAATATGCCTTCCTCCAGAAAACTCACTGGGAGGACAATAAGTCCCGTAACATCGCACAGCGAGAGAGACAGAGTTAACAGCTTATATACACTGGATCAACTTCAGCCGCATTCTCGAGGCATTGCGTGCTAATGCCTCTTACCGCACTTTGTCAACGGCCCTAGTATGTACAACAAAAGTTAATTACACATTATTACTTTGATATCCCATTATAAGGAAACTTGTTCTGTCAACAACAAAGGAAACTAAAGTATGAAGAGTTTATTTCTTTTTTTTACCGTACAACCTATTTTGTGTGTTCTTCAAACACGTGATATTAGCGTAGTGATTTTGTAGTCCATAATAAAAGAACCAAACTGTCTTTATATTATCAGGATACACAAATAATGTATTGACGAGTGCGTTGTTTGTGGTCCTAGTGTTAATTTCCATGAATATTATATTTTGCGGCGTTGAGTTTCACCTCTCAAGACGCAATACCTCGAGAATACGGCTAAAAGTCGGGGACGAAAGTGTCATAATAGATAACAGATCACATAATATACAGGAACAACACAACACAAATTACACTATTCTTCCCTTTTACTCAAATCTTGAATGTGATAAGATACGAGGATCTACGAAGCTAAACGGTGTCTATCAAATAATTCCTGAATATAATACAAAACGTATCTATATATTAAGATAAAATACATGTTAAATTATTTAAATCAATAATGTTAATTGCAAAGAATTGAATACTTATGTTTATAATAAGTTGCGTATTTTTTTATCTTAATTATTTATCGAGGCCAGTCGTGGTGCAGGAGCACAAAATGCGACTGTTAACGCGCTAATAGGTTGTGGGTTCGATTCCCACTTGAGTAAATGAAATATTTATTATTTCCATTTTTTTTGATCTAGTGTCGAAGAAGAAGGCGTGGAGGTCTGCGTCGAAAATTAGGCGGGAAATGGGGAACTGAGTGTCTTAACACGTTTATCTCTAAGTATTCAGAATGAATGAAACGCAAAACATATTTATATATAGGTTCCCCACTTATATTTATATATAGGTAGATTAAATTAAGTAACAAAACGTAGGATAAAAAGGGGTAAAAAGAGTTATAGCCAACACTCCGTTTTCAACTTAGCCGCCATTGGCCTGCGAAGTTCAACGCAACGATATCGAGAAAATGAAAATAATCAATTACCCCGATTCGTGATAGAAATCACAACCACCGTGAGCATGATTACAGCCAAACCTTGTTACACTGTACCACTGTCCACCATGGCCTCTTACTATAAAATGTTTGATGAGTAGCCAGTCGTGGTGCACGGACGAGCCTCTGTAAACTTAACAGGTTTGATTCCCACTCAAAGAAATGAAATATTTAATGATGCAGAAATGATTTTTTTAATATTTTAATATTCTCGTTCTGTTAACGAGGCGAAGCGCAGCGTTAATTTCCTCTACTCAATACGCTATGCCTCCAGATTCAGCGGAATGTGGAGAATACTATGTTCCCAGGTTCTTTTTACCTACCCTTCTATATGCGAGATACTGTGAAAGCTATAAGAAGACCAAGGGAAGCAGCTTCACGGTTATTATCTCACACGAAGCAAATTATATATACTGTGATATATACTTATGATAGACCCCAATGGAATTTTTTAAACAATTTTAAAGTGTAATATAACAATAAAGCATCAAAAGTAATTAATTCATAAAAATGTATGGCTTTGCGGTTAGAAGTTTAGAACTTAAACAGCTTCCAAGAGGTGCCAGTTTAAGTCTGGCTACGTTTTTTTATTCGTTTTAGAAAAAAAAAATTTTAATAAAAAATGCAAAAAAAAAATAGCATACTTTAAAAAACATAGTAACTCATAGTTACAAATGTATTTAAAAGAGACGTAATATGTAGTCAACTTGAATTTATAACGTTTACTTAGATCACTTCTATTGTCATAAATAATATTATTGCATTTCACGTTTCTCATTTTATTACTGAGCTTTACTTAGGTAGCTATGAATAAACACTAATAATGTTTGTATGATAAATCATAGTTTCTATTTATATTTAAAATATAAAAGGTTTTCTTGCGTAAGTTTATTAGTGAAGCCGGCGTTTAGTTCCGCCAATTAATAGAATGTCTCGCAAGTTTGTTGGAAATAGGAAAACGGTTCTAATATCACGTTTTAACGTCTACGTTGCATCCAACTTAAACCGTGATGATTGTGGGTTGGTTTCGACTTGGGGGAATCTGCTTATCGTAACATAAGGACACAAGCGTATGACGACAAACGACACAGGTTGTAAGTTCGATCCCTCTTAAAGAATTGAAATATGTATTATTTTCATTTCTTTGCTACGATGACATATGATGATTACGATTCAAAACACGGCATTGAGTTCCGCTGCTCAATATGCAATGCCCTCACAATTCCGCAAAAGTGGGGAACGGAATTGTCTTAATGTAAAACAGAGTCTTTAGAGTCCCTCTGCCTACCCTGCTATATCCTGCTATATGCTAATATAGAGTGAAGCTTAAATATAGAAAATAATTACTGTACATTTCGTAACTTCTAAAATTTAAAAATAATTTACATTATAAAAACAACAAAAATGTAAATGTTTAAATTTGGAGATATTATATTTTTTGTGATCTCCAAATTAATTTACTATGAAGCAATCAGTATTACTCATAAATGTTAATAAGCCATTAACTGTCGTAAAATAATAATGACCAGTAATTTATGACTATTAGTCATTATAATAATAATAACGTTGAATTTTAAGTAAATTGTTAGAAAAACTATGCACCTTTAAAACATTTTAAATTTCAATAAAAAAGGTTAGGGATACATAATATCACGATAACAGATGCTTGTGAACCTCAATTAAAGATTAATTGCAATTAAAATTATGTAGGTACAATAATCAATCTAATGCTAGTTAGACATTAATTATCGTCTCTGATTGCGGCAGTCAAAGACTGTGTAAGCGGAAGAATAAAAGTTGTTTAGATCGTAGGTTGTATATATAAAGTATAAACTATATTTATTTCAATGTGTGATAATAGAAGTTTTTGTTGTTATTATGTTTAAAACAGTTCCTTGTAGGTCTTATAAAGATTTTGACATATGTTACCGGCAATTGTATAAGTTAGGTTTTCTATATAATTCCTCGGCAATGTATGGAATACACTCGGGGTGCCGAGGCAATTATATGAAATATGATGAATAATATTATTAATTGGCTTTACACACTTTGGGTATTGAATAAAATTCCTGGAAATTGTAAAGATTGCCTGGTGATTCACAAACAAACTACAAAATGTGCAGAATAAATAGATCTGTACTATTATATTCGACCTAAAAATTTAACAATTTCAAGTGCAAATTAGGTTAGGTTAGTAATTTGGACAAATCTTTGGAAAATCGGTAGCTAAATCCGTAGCTGCGATGGAATTAGTACAAATGTAAGAACGTGTACTGCCGGTAGCTGCTGGCAGAGGGGCACCCCTTGCATGCTTTCGTCTTATACATACATACATTACCCACTGAGTATATATATACTCAGTGGGTAATGTAAATGGGTAATGTAAACTTTTTAGGTATTTAATACATCGCCAAAGTATTGTGTAGAATATGAAATTTTAAAGATTGCATACAAAATTCTTACAGTGAGAAAGGTTGTTAAGGAACCAAACGCTAAGAAACAATTACCGAATTTCATTAACATTAACTACCACAATGATTTGTAAAAAATAAGAATATTTAAAAGAAGCAGGCTGCTTTTTTACGACGCTGACATAAGCAGCTGTTACGTTTATATAAGGCTTTTGTCTGTATATAATGGCCCTTCTTTTGGTTAGATCGACAGACGGAACCAATTGCTTAACGTTTTAAACTCTAAGAAAGTAATTTTAAACTTGTACTGTAATAGCTGATGGCTTTTATCTCATTAGTGATGATTATTTAATTAAGGTATCTAGTATTCATTAAAATTTATCTTATTCATATTCAATACATTCAAATTCGGTTGTATTAAATGATTAGTTCTATACCAAATAATTTGAAGAAACAAAACATTAAAAATTAATCTATGATGTATCATATAATATACGCTGAATAAGCAAGATGGCCACTCTGGATTTTGTTCCCATATCAAACTGACAATACTCTCATTTTAAAATGTAAGCTCTTACTATTATTACAAGGCCTCTGTTATATTTAATATTGTAAATATATATTTTTTTATGTTATAGGAGAAGACAGAACTTTAGCTGCATCTCTTATTAACGTGCATTCCTCAATTGTGTAAAATTATCTCTTTTTTACCGTACATTCTCCTTTAAATGAAGAACAACAACAACAATTTATTATTATTATAATAAGTAAGAAAACAGATATGAACTTGTATTGATACTTGTATTGTTGATATTTTTGTATTAATTAACGGCCAAAGAGTTCCCAAGTGGAAGGGTCTCCCTGTCTACTCCTTAAAATGTGTTAACGTCATACATAAATATGTATATATAGTAAATTTTATATTAGGAGCTTCTAAGGCCATGTCGAGGGCAAATATTTTTGAATTAAATTATAAAATAATGTTTGCATAAAATATCTATCGTGACGAACTTCGCTGTTCATACGACGATTGTAGGTATTACTCACATTGATTGATAAATATAAGCGAATCAAATTACTATTTATGTGTTTTGAACATTTTTAATAGTTCTTGGTTTCCGAGAGGCGCGGGTTCGGGTCCCGCTACGTTCAAATTTTTATACGTCTAATCATATAAATAGTATAACACTGAGAACGAATCCTGTCCGGCTCTGTAGTGTGAATCCTTTCTATAGCTGGAGATTTTGTTAGGTAAACGATATCTCACAAAAGAGGCCGTTCAAGTATACGTAAGCACTGTAGGGGGGCGGAGGGTATTGGCCTTGCTTATTTTTGATGTTTTCAATGAAATATTTTTAAGAGGATTGCTTATTTTTGATGACATAGTTAGGGTCAATAATTGTAAAAAAACTGCTTACGTAATACTTCAGTGGCCCCATACTCTTATTTACTAATACTCTTATATACTTTTATGCTATTTCCTATTGACCACGCTAACATGTGATGTGGATATTTATGGCAATTAATATATTCCCTTAATTATGCATAGTCAACATATTTATAATATCGTTTTATATACTAGTAATATATACCAATTTTCCCTGTTTGAATTATAATTTTTTGAAATATTTATTATTTGTTATAACAATAGTTTCGATTAGATTTCCTCGCTCTGGAAATGCGCAGCGTTAAAGCCCCCCACTCAACACGTAATGACCCAGAAACAGGAATTCAGTTAACACTAGATTTCCAGGTTCCCTCTGCCTACTCTGTGATATGCAGTTGGAAGCTAAAAAAAGAAAGTATCAATAGCCCACAACTACAGCTATACTCTATTGTATCACGTCACGTAAATTGTAAATCGAAATATTACGCAGAGATCTTACCTGCGGATGACGTTTAATGATTCATTGACACAATTCCCTTAAAACCGGTTCACTCGCTCTAAAACGTGTTAGTTAATGTTTTGTAAACTTATATTTGTATAAGCATTAATTCTAATAAATACAGCATTTGACTGTAAACACTTTGGTTTGCTTTCCGATCGGGGGAATGGATTCTTTTCATTTATCCGCTGTGGTAAGACGAAATGCGGCGTATTCATAAAAATAAATACAGATTTACATAAATAAAATTGTGGTCGTTGTGGATGTTTTAGTTTTTCAGGCATAGTTTTTTTTCTTGTTTACAAAAAAAAATCTAGAGTAAAACCTAAAGAAAAGGCCCTGGGGCCAGTCGCGATGCCTAAACGTGTGACTCTATTTAATATTTTCATTTCCGCGTTCTGGTAGCGAAGCAAAGCGCGGCGTTGACTTCACAAAGCCGCGCTTCGAATAATTTACATGCAAATTTTACACAACCTGAGTGGGATCGATACACAATGACCTCAACTAGTACATAAATAAATATAATTAAATAGTAACTACTTAAAAATAACCAGATATCCTTGTTTAATCCAAATTTAAGACATTTAAATGATCAATCAGGGTCTAGTGGCACCACTTCGGTACATCTTTTGCATACAACTCCGTCTGTATCGATCCATGTCAAGGTCGGCGTGTCTTAAGCCAATATTATTGCCAAATTCCTCTTTAATGAAAGTATACTGGTTTTTTTTTTTGCTTAACATTAATTTTAATAATTATATATAGTACATGTACATGTAAGGTGCAATGGTGTCAAAGTTATTTGGTTATGTATTGAGATTATGAACGTATGGTGTAGTGGAGTTATGTAACTTGGTTCGTATATCGAGGCGTATAGGTTCAAATTGGCTATTCTATTTATTTATATGATCAAAATACTAATATCAGGGGAGTACGTAGTAAGAGAGGTTTGATTTCGAATCGATGAAATAAGAATAAACATATATCAGAAATATGTAATAAATTTATGTTTACAAGCTCAACTCCAGAAATCCACCTTTGGCCTATTTCATGTAAAAAAAAACATTTTAATTTGTACGAACGGAAATAATTGTGACCATCTGGTAAGAATCGTCAATCAGGCGCTAACACACATTTTTTTTACATTTTTAAAGTGTTATTCCACACATAAGAACGAAAAATGATTTTTAAGAAAACGTATAAAAATTAAAACGTAGCAGAATTTAAATTCGCGCCTCATTGGAAACCGTCCTTAGATTTTTTCTTAATGGGTTATTTCAAAGAATATTATAACACCTAGAAAGATAACCAATGACCCTCTAAGCTTATGTAATATTGCGTTTCCTAGTAAAAAATATAAAGAGGTATGTTTTTCAAGGTATAAATTTACATAAATCAAAGTTCGACTTTAGTTTAGTTAATTATGCATACTCCGTGAATTATTGAAGGTTATATATAAGTCATTTGTGGCGCAGCGTCACGTCGCTGGCTGCGAACGCGACGCTTTTCGGTTAGATTCTCATGAACGTAATTAATTACTCTTATTTTCTTGCTCTGGTAAGAAGATAAAAATTATGAGTACCGCCATTCAACACGCAGTGTCTCGAACATTAGCCGCAAAGTCAAGATCTCAAGGAGTATCTTATCACTAAGTTCCCTTTATATGCGGGATACAGCGTGAAATAAACAGGGAAAACAAAGGAAACAAAATACTAAAATGTCATAATTATAGCTATATGTTACATGAAACGTGATAAATAACGTATTGTATTAATTTATTCTTGAATAATAAAAGTTGCAATGAATGCGGAAATAATGTAACATATGAACAAAATTATTCATCTCGTAACTAAACCTGTGCTAACTAAACCTTATTAAATTATATTATTTACTCACGTCCCATTTTACCTAATTGTAAAATTTTTCGTACGAAATTGTGCTTTTTGAACACGCTTTTGCTAGATTGTACTATAAAAAATAATGTGACAATAAAAAATACGGGACTCAACGCCGCGGCGTTGAGTCCCGTATTTATTATTTAGCGGACATACCAGGGTGGGCAGGGAAAACCTAGCTAACTCCGTTCACCATTTTCCGCCGATATCTGGAGGTTTGCGTGATGTTTGATAGAACTGGAGACGCCACGCTTCGCCTCGTTATCAGAGCGAAAAAATAAAAATATATTCAATATTTCATTTCCTCAAGTAGGATTCGAACCTACAACCTGTCGTTTACAGTCGTTTTTTTCTACCCCGCGCCGATACTGTCCAAATATAATATCTATATAATGCTAGTTTTTAAATGCGGCATTTACTTCTTGTTTAAATAGAAATATCTAAGGTAAATGGCTGCGGTAACTCTTACCGCAGGCAAAATGGACATGATTAAAATTATGTTATAAATTAAGCCTATAAATTTCCTCAATGAATGGCCTATTCCAAACAAAAATTATAGTTCCTGAGATAAGCGTATCAAACCAAACGAATTCATCTACTTTATACTATTAGTACTAATAGTAAACAACATTGGTTTTACCAGAATCCAAAAAGCTAATATTAGGTTTGTTCATAAACCATACATATTAGGTTTGTATCACACACAGTAGGGGGAACTTAGTGTTAAGACACTCCGTTTCCCACTTTTTGCCGAATTCTGAAAGCATTGCGTGTTGAGTGGCCGAACTCACCGCTTTGCCTTGACACCAGAGCGAAAAAATGGAAATATATATTTAAATAAATATTTCATCTCTTCGAGTAGGCATAGGACCCACAACCCGTTGAATTTACCTCAACTAAAGAAGCTCGAACTTTAAACCTCAATTCGACACTTGCCCATTCTGCTTAATATAAGATATACAAAATAAGAGATATGAGATATGAGATTGGAGTATTACCTTATTTAAAAAAATATATTTTAGATTTATTATATATCAGTGTCGCTCACATCAAATTATAATATATCTATATATATTTCCTAATGACTTTTATCATAGAATTTCTAATAAAAAATTATGTAACATGAACATTAAAAAAACATCATTTGCATACATTATTTCTCCCACAAGGTCAAGAAAATCGTTAGGAACTAGGAACATTTTTTACACCAATTTCAATATTCAATAAATCTGCAACATAGAGCTAAGTGACAAAAGTGTCTTACAGATAAAGCAAAGTTTTTACTATTTCTCAATATAATTCAATAATTTCGGCATTGAACTCCACGACTCAGTTTACAATATCTCTAATATTGAGCGAAAATTGGAGAATGGAATGTTTTGACATGGGGCTTTCTCTGTCTACCCTACTATATACTATATACATGAATCTTTAAAAAAGAGAAATGAACTCTTATAAATATTTTTCCGAGTGAATTTGAAGACACTACCATCGTGTTTACTCAAGATTCTTTAAACTGCATTAACCTTCCACATTACTTTAAAACTTTCATTTGCTACCCACAAGGTCAACGTATCTGTTTACTTAATTTGTACACATCTCAAAGTTTACCCAACACCTGTTAAGTGGTAAATATGACTCGTTACAACGGAGGAAGCTAAAAACTGAACGCCCTTAACATATAACTTACGTTTCTAGGAAATACCAGATTTTCCATCATGTATCCATTTGTATTTGCTCTACCAAGGGCACGAGGCACAGTTTGCTAGTGACGTTTTTCTTATATTTATGCATTTTAATATACATTTATAACGTATCACACTGTAAGCGGATTCTTAAAATATGGGTGGAAAATAGAGAACAAAGAAATTGATAATCATAAATACTTCGTTCCCAGTAAGACACTTTCGTTCTCCACATTCCGCCGAATTCTGGGGGCATCGCGTGTTGAGTGGTAGAACTTAACGCCGCGCGTTACCAGACCGAAAAAAAAAATATATTTCACTTCATGTTTTTTGTAAATATTTCCAATTTATTCAAAAATAATTAGCAACATCTAACTTACTTGGTGTTTTTTCTATGCAAATACAAATTTGGCAAGATTTTGGTGATTAACAAATAACACACCATAGTTTCATTATATCCTGAGCAACTCTACGTACTAGTACATAAAATGTTATATGAGTATTTTGCAACAACCGCCGTAAATAAAACATAGGATGTTGCAAAAGAGTTTAGACCTTATTGCATATACTATATTATGTTCATTTGTCTCTCGCGTCTCACTGTAAACGCGATGGTTTTATGTTTGATTTATTTCTTCAATGTGGCAGCTAGACAAAGTGCGGCGTTGAGTTCCGCCACTCAACACTCTTGTTCTTTGTAATTGGACGAAAAATGGGAAATAATGCTTTGCTAATAAAAAGAAATTATTTCGTTACAACTTTTATGTACAGTCCCAAGTGTATATAGTATCGCTTTGTACTACAATATAAAATTTATATAAAAATATAAATACTCCTATATTCACGATTATAAAAATAAATAAATAAATTGCTTAACTGATTCAAGCACTGGAAATATATAGAATTACGTAAAAAAATATTCATATTATGTACTATGAGGCCAGTTGTGGCGCCTGCTACAAGCGTGCGATTGTAAACTCGATTGGTTTCCTTTGTAATCGACCACTCGAGGAAACAAAATATTATTTTTTTTAATTTCTGTGCTGTGGTAATGAGGCAAAGCACAGTGTTGAGTTATTACGGAATGTTTCCAGGATTCGCCGGAAACTGGGAAACAGAAACGAACACTAGGTGCCCAGGTTCCCTGTGCCTACCCTACTATGTGTGGGATACAGTGTATATTTATATAGTTTATATAGTACAAAAGTACTTGCGTCTGAGATCAGTTCTGGTACTCAACAAGCAGTACTTCAAATTTGGGCTGAATATGGAGAACGAATTGTTTTGGTAATAGGTTCTCCGGCTATTTTTTTTATATAGAGTAAATAGTGAGATGTTTATATGTATAAAACAATGCAGAGATAATTTAGTATTATTTCAATCTGTTTAATATAAAGGATGTTAATGAAAGGATTTTTTTCATTGTGGAATAAATTATGATAAATAAATGAAGTAAAAAGCAACGATCCAAACCGATCTAGGTAAAGTTCCCTCAAAGTAAGTTTGAACCTTACAGATGGTTGGTGGTTGATACGTACCGGTATTGGATAAAATAAATATTATTTTAATTACTTCGACTTAGGCAGGAAACATATTAATTAGAAAACGTATAAAAATTTCACCACGTACCGTTGCGTCCGCGCCTCTCGGACGATGTCCAAGAGGAGTTCAAGTCCACTACGTTCAATTTTTTATATAATATGTTTTCTAAAAGGGTAAATAACAATTACTTCTAGCACAAAGTTTTAGTTAAAATGTTGTTTTTTTTTAAATATTTTACAAATACTGCGGAGGCTTTATGAAATTATAATCAATAATTATATATAAGAGCGCCCCGCATGTCCTCGGCCTTCACCTTTAAAAACATTTATAAAAACATGCGTTTAAAATCAGACAGATGGTTATATGAAATAACATATATTAATTAGTTCCTATAGCTGATATATGGCGATCGTCATTTAAGGTCAGTTTTGAAACTTAACCCAGAAGATATTATTTCTTTTTTTTTTAATCTGCTTCACACAAAGAAAACCTCGTGCTAAACACTCCATTATTCATTTTCCGCACAAACTCCCGAGGCTTAGCATAGTGTTGAGTGGCGGAACTCAACGCCGCACTTCGCCTCGACACCAAAGCCAAGAAATGTATATTTCATTTTTTCGTGTGAGAATCGAACCCGAAACCAGCCGCTTTTACAGTCGTACACTTTTGCCTCTGCAAGGCCTAGCCTTTTTGTATTAAATAAAAAATGTAAACGGAGCTAAATATATTATGGTTATAAATAAATTAATCTTTAATCTGTTTTTCTTTTCCCTTTTTTTTTGTCAAAAATCTACTGTTTAGACACTCCGTTTCCCACACATCGCACAATTGTCTGGCGGAACTAAAAACCGCGCCGCCTTTTGACCCGCCGCCTTAAAATATGTTGCATAATCTAAAATATTTAACCATAAATATGACGGAAGTCAATTTTTTCATACATAATAAAGAAGATGAAAAAATATTTTTTCATTAAGTTAACAAAAACAAGAGCCAAAAACCTACAAGGCAATACAACTTGTATAATAATCGCTTAAGTGAAGGTCTCTAGTTCTTGCACATTAAACTTCGAACTTATCGGTTCAAAAATTATAAATTAAATTTATTAAAACGACAACGAACTTTATTGTTTCTTATTACATAATTATCGATCATATTGGGAATATTTATAGTGTATTTTAAATGTGAAGGTTAGAGAAAGTTGAAATATTATAAATATAAGAATCATACACATCAGGCCATCTTGTCTTGAAGTATAGCGCTCCTATTTTTTATTTTTCCAGTTTTAATTTAAAGATATTATTTGTTGAGGCCAGTCATGACGCAAAGTAAAACCAACTGGGTTGTGGGTTCAATCCCCACTCGAGGATATGAGATATTTACTTAAATTTATATTTCCATTTCTTCGCTCTGGTGTCGAGGCAA
>DVQM01000365.1:0-18514 GCA_018231645.1 Heliconius ricini | reverse complement strand
CCATCACATTTGTAGTCAGATGTTATTCCACTGTGCCACTATGGACAATGTTATTAATAAAACATGTTTCAATAAATGAAGCCATCGTGGAGTAGAAGCGTGCATTAGTATACTTTCAGTCGGTCACTTCAAGTACTTTTGAGTAAAAGAAAGAAAGTCAAAATTTGAATTAAATCATTACTAATCATTTAAGTTCTCACAATTTGAAGCTATATATAACATTTGCAACAATGTCTGCAATTATTTCTTAATACTAGTAATTAATTGTTTTAATTGGGTGTATAAGAAATCAGCAATAAAAAAGCCTTGAGTATATAAATGTGAAATTGCAGGAAATTACAATAATGCATGCAATAATGAAGTGTATCCATAATTGTTAGCAACAGTTCAAGCAAGTGTTAACAGAATGTTTTTTTTAGTTACATTAAATTTATGTTTTAAGTTATAAACATTTAGATGAATATTTTTTTTATTTCATATTTTTAAAAATTAGTTTACTAAATAAAAAAGTTTTTTTTAGAATTATTTAAAATTAATGGAATTTTAAATTGACTTTCATTGCTAATTGGAATATAAGCTAAAGTTGTTTGATTAAGTGCTTTTAATACTAAATCAATAATATATGGTAATAAAGTAGGCTCAGTAAACAGTCAAAGTATCTTAACATGATATTGTTAATGCTAAAATTATATTTTTAATAAAAAAGATGTTAACTTATGCAGAAGTTATTTATTTTATAACAGTTAGAAACACAAGCACCTGTACAAATATTTAACTTTTAATTGTTTAATTTTTAATATGTAATATATAAAAATAAATTTTAATAGTTATTATTTTGTTGGGGTGATAGAAAAATAAAAATAACTTTTTTTTTAATTGTTACATTGATAAGTAAGTTTATGATCCATATTTTATGATTAAAAGAAAAAATTACCTTAGGGATAACAGCATAATGTTTTTTTGTACAAAAAAAAACGCAACCTTGATGTTGGATTAAGATAAAATTAAAATGCAAAAGTTAAAAATGTTGATCTGTTCAATCATTAAAATCTTACATCTACATCAATATCAATTAATTAAAATCTTACATGTACATAAAATATTACATGATCTGAGTTCAAACCGGTTTGATCCATTCAATATTTTGAAAATTGGGTAATTGATGCAGAATGGAATGTTTTAATACTATCAGCATGGCAAGCAATGTTAAGCTAAAAAGAATAAGTATAATTGTATTTTTAAAAGAATTATAAAATACTTACTTGAATCCAGTTTTTTCTAAAACATCTTTAGCTGAGGAGTGTCCAAACACTACTTGTTCTCTCATCACATCAGCGGCTACCAGGAATTTGCCCTTTAAGTCGCTTTCTTTTTCAAAGAAGCCTACAACTACCACTTCATCCTTGGCAAGGAATTTTTCATAGCTAGCAACATCTACTAAGTCTTTGGAGCTTGGTCCTACTTGGGCTCTCATATATTTGACTATGCCATCTGAACAAAAAAAAATAAGTGTATTTGAAGGAATATAAATTTGTGTATAATATATTAAAATATCAATAAGAAATTATAATTATTTTTTTCAAATTTACCCTCACAAAGACAATTTAGCGCAATGTATCAGCGTTTTCATAAAACAGAATTGTCACTTACTGGATTCTCTGGGGCCGTTGTACTCTTGTGATAGTTGACCATTGCGGAAAATTTTAAGTGTAGGGTATCCAGAGACAGAGTGCTGTTCACAAGAGCTCTTTCCACCTTCCGTACAGTCCACTTTAGCTAGCGTAATTGGAGGATCATCATTTTTCAAAATGCCGGCCGCATCAGCGTATTCTGGTTTTAATCTCTTGCAATGACCACACCTATAATAGTAGAAATTATATTACAATAAATAACTAAGATCACAAGGGCTAAAGGTTATTCAACTCTTATAGTTCTCACCATGGAGCGTAAAACATGACGAGAGCGGTTTCATGTTGAGATAAAGCACTGGAGAAGTCGGCATCAGTAAGTTCAAGTACATCTTCTTCAGAGGCTTTAGATAAATAAATTAAACCTAAAAATAGTAAAATTTTAAGTGATCCTAACATTTTCAGACTTTCACTGGGGCAATATGTACCGCTACGCGTATTTTCAACGTCCAAGTGAAGCTAGTAAGAATGAAATGTAGAGAGAGGACAAGGACCGGAAAAATACACGTATGATGCTGAATATGACATTAGCCGGCAAAGCGTTGGCCGTTTTTGATTGGATAGCTATGGATGCATTCATTAAAACATACGTTATTATACTCTCATCATAAGAGAAAATTATAAGATGATTTATGTATAAAAAAATATAAATAATTATGTTTATTCTTATAATATAGTAATTTATATTATACATAAATTGAGGAGATGAGTATTAACCGGTAAAATATTGGAAACCGGTATTCAGTTTCGTTGTCATTAAGCTGTCACTAGTTTTAACACTGAATTGTTTGTCAGTTAGCTTTGCTGTCAATCGGAAAATGGCAGCGACGAGTGTTGTCGTTCTCGACAGAGGCAACAATACAACTTGTACCGTAAATCTTTTCGGTAAGTTTAATTATATTATAACAATTTATAAATTATCTTAAAGCAGTAAGCTTCTGAAACACTTGTTATATAAGGTAATATTTAAAGTTAATATACAAAAACCGCATAACCTGTAAAACTTTTTTGTTATTATTTTTGAAGTAATGCGCGGAAGTTTTAAATTGATACATATTATAGACGCTGGGGTACTTAAATTACGATATATAAAACTTTTTAGCTAATTTCCTATGAACAAATTTTAGTAATGGTGCTTAGTGTAATAGGAGGTAACAGTTTTTTTTAATGAATAGTTGAGAAGTTGTCTGCGGTGATATGACCTTGGCTATTGGATTGTAGGAAGTAAAGTGTATACTAAATTGTAAGTGGTTATTTGATGTACTCACAAAAAATGTTCATAAGCTGTCTAGCAACATCAACAAATAATTAGGAAGTGAATTAAGGAATCAATTAGTCAGAAATTGTACACATAATATTTGTATGAATTTTATCATTGATGAACTATTGTTCATCGTTGCAGAATTTATCCCAAAATAATTTTAAATTTATACTTTTTGGTTTTTGTTTTTGTCTTGATAAATAACAATTTTTATATGTAAGTTGATAAATAAATGCTACTGTTGATGTACAAAATATATTTCTTGTTTTAATTATAAGCTATTTTTTACTAAGAAATTATTTGGATAACATTACATATAAATATATGTATAATTCTTTATATATCTTTAACACTTTGCATTAATACAGACATTCTTAAATTGTACATAGGCTTTATACCTTTATAATTATGGTAATATAAATAAATGGCTTCAGCAGTAAGTGTGGTATAAATAACAATAAGGCATAATTGGCAAAAGATGGCTATTTATTGTTTTTTGTTTCAGGTGCTACAGTGGTGTCATGGCGGGTTAATAATCAAGAACAGTTATTTGTAAGGTAAGATATGTTTAGTTATTTTTAATCTTTTTTTGTTACTTTCCATTTGTTTGATCATACATTGTAGTAGTGGAATATATATATTTTAAATATAGTTTGTTTAAAAGTTTTGTTTTTATTTCTAACTTATATAGGTTGAGGTCGATAATATTTCTTAAAAACATAGAAAAATCACTTATCTTTTATTCTATAAAGTTTAATATGATTTAGTTGTACATCTAATAGAATTCATTGTTATGACTTTAGTATTTTTTTGTCTACAATCATATTAATTTTTGCTAAATACAAATCAATTTTGATATTAATAAACTATTATCTATATTTTGGGATAGATATCTGAACCATATGTAGATAAAATATCTATCTATTATATACTCTTATATTTAAATAAATCATTCTCTATATTGGCTCTTTGTATCTGCTACAATCTAATCTTGAAATTTAATCTTATATGTCATTATATAGAATTATGATAGTATTAATGTAATCATTTTTTTAATTACACTTTTATATTTGACTTCTTCTTTAATCATAATGCATTTTGTGTGGGCTTTTGATATGCTTAAATACTATATATAAATTATAAATAAATCTTTGTTTACCCTTGATATCTTTTTTTACGGCGTAAGACATATTTATTTAACATCTAATGCAATTTGAAACGTATTCGTTAAGAATACAATATTTCTACTAAGAGTTGAATGGATTTGAAAAAAAAAACCGACCGTGAATATATCCGTGTAGAAACGAGCGCTTCCGCTAATGAGGCTGTGTCGATTAGTGTTTCGGGCCTCCTGGCGGACCTCGTGTAACTAAGGCTTAGCATTTGAATAATGGTCCGTACATCTGTTATTCCGTTTGACGGGCTTGAAGAAAATAGGGGAAACGAGTCCAAAACTTGGGTGTTAGGAATAGAATAAATGTAGCTATATTGTTTTAAATGCAAGTCGTTTGTTGCTAATGCATAAAAATAAAACTTAGAGTATGTATAGGCGTCAGTGAAGATATATTTAATAAATAATTAACTCATAATAATAAGAAGTTTCCACTCTGTTTTCCACTCTGATTCCCTGATTAATCAGATCTGAAGTATTATTGGCGCGGTTTACCGGTGCACCTTGTTTCAACAGGCAAATCTAAACACAAATTTGCTACATTTAATAAGGCACGTTCAAAAACTCCGATAGTCCCACGATACGTGCCCAATATAACGCTTCAATTGTATACCTAGTTCTACAGTTAGCTTTTTAAAGAAAATCCATCTATTTAAAATTACATGTAGGTTCATGAATTTTCGGCGAGGTTTATCTATAAAAAAAACCTTTGGTTTCGGAGACACGGCTTACTTATTGATTGGATACATACGGTTCGTTTGATCGTTTACATAAAATCTATATATATATATATATACATACCACGTTAAAATTTGCCGAATTTCAACTCCATCGGCCACACGGGCAGGCCTATATAATGAACTCTTAAAAAGTATAAGAATAGTAATATTTTTCTTTTGAATTCATAATATATCTATCAAACGGCAATATCATAAATATTATTGGAAACATACAGTATTTATGGCTTGATTTGCAAATAATAGCGTAATCTAGTAGCCGCTTACCGATTTCGCGGTCGTTTTACTTCGAATGTCAAATTAATTAAAGATAGTTTTATATTTTATTACGTTTATATTTGCATAGCCATAAAATAATAAAACTTATTCGTCATATCGGTTTTTCGTTTAAGCTCTTATGAAATTTTGTACTTATGCTATGATTATAAAAGGATTTTTTTATAGCATGTTTTATACGGTTTTTATGTGCATGTAGTCTACTTTTTGAAATGTACTAATTAAATATAAAATGGAATATTTGTAATTATAAACAAACGACTTTTCCATAGCAGATGCAATCTAAAAATATGCTTTTTATTTTATGTAAAATACTAATTTTATATATTATGGCCATTATATTGTACACTTATATCGATAATGGCTATATAATTAGTGTTTTTTTACTTAATCTCATTCTATATCTAGGTAAGTTGATATATAACTTAAGATAGAAATTATTACTTTAGAAAGAATTTTGATACAGTGTTGTGAAACGAAATTCCATTAAAAAACTTGAAATTACACTTAAAACGAACGATAAATATCATACTGATTATTTTCTTGGTTAATCTGAAAAAATAGATAACAGGTTTTAAATGGTAAAAAATAAATTAACTGGCTTGACTCTTCTATTTAATTTTGCGGGAGCGGCGGGAGAACAGCGAAATAAGACTATGTATGTTAAGTATGAATTCTCTATATCATCTATATAAATATATTATAGATATTCGTCATCTTAAGTAGAAAATATCCTAAATTCAATATCTCACAGATGGGCTGTACCGATAACCTTTGGTATGTCCGATGTGATTGAATACAATGGCAAACGCAGCCTACTTGTTCATTATTTATGGGCTCGCTTCATTTTTATTCTACACTATTAGTATTGCATACCGCAAGAGATTCAACTAAAAATATTGTTTTTTTTTCTTTATAACTTATAAAAATATATAATTGATGGTATTTTTGTTTTTATTATTTCTTTATAAATGTATGTTTGTAAGAAGATATTCCGTCTATATAAATAAACTATTCTGTAATTTGAATTTATAAAAAATGATATCTGTAGACTATCATTGTATTCTAGTTAAGTTATTTTAGAAATACTGGAGCACCATCATATCATTATATTTTCCCCTTTGTCTATGGAAGACATTTGGTTGGGAATTACTTCCGTTGAATCAAGCTGCTAGCAGCACTTGTTTTCATCCCATCAAACTAAATCACAAATTATGAATCGTTATCTTAAATCTTTCCGATACTCACGGATCGTAATAATAAACGCTACTTTATATTACAAAATGAGGATACAATAGAATAAGTAAACATATTTAATTCTATTGCACTTAAATGCGTTTTAGTATATTATAAAGTAAGTAGATTATAAAGTGTTATTTTCACAGTAACTAAAATTAAAATACTTTAATTAATATTAAATGCAGCGGGATCTTCGGAAGTTCCAATCATTTAAAAGTCGTTTGAGCTATAACTGTCACGCAGCGGTATAATGAAAATTTATATAAAAAAAATATATTTCTGTTTTGGGAAATTTTAAGTTAATTAAATAAATGGAATACTTTGTGTTTGTTTGTGTGTGTGTGTTTTTTATATTATCTGTCAATATTTAACTAAATAAAGGTCGTATATAAGTTTGATGGGTTATATCGTCAAAATATTTCCTCATAATACAAAAAAAAATACATCACACTATCGCGTTTGAAGCACTGTCGGAATCTCTTAGTGGAAATTTAATTTTTCCACCCATACGATCACTCACATAGAAACCAAACGCATCTCAGAATGCAAGTTTGTATCTAATACTTCGTTGTGTTTCTTTTTATTTAATACATATGTAGAGATGAGACAAGGGTACTATAAAATATTTCCGCTAAATCGATAAAGATAATCAAAGTAAACAAATTAAAAATGCTTTTAAATAAGTAACGCTACAGAAAAAAATGTGTTAACCAATTGAAAAGTTTTTACTATATACACATAGTGTAAACTATACACAACATATAACTAATTTATTGTAAGCATTGTAAAGCTACAATTTCGGGTACATACAGTATCTATATTGCTTATTGTGATAATGAAATGCATGCTTATCTAATTTCAATCAAAGAAGGCATTTTTTTCACCCCCCATATTCCATTAACAATGGCCAAAGCAAATAAAGTGTCACATTGTAAAGATCGCGACTAATTTTAAATCAATTTGGAGTCACGTATTGTTCGGGGTGTGCGGCTGTGTGGTGCAATTTGGCTCGACGACAAAAACGCGTCTCGGCCGCGAGTGCCTCTAACAAACGACCGACTGCCGCTAATGATTCTATGTATTCTTCCTAGGGTTGGTACAGACGACATACACGTATTGTTTCTATGTTCTCTATTAAAACTTTTATTATTATTATTATTATGTTGTGTGTGTGTGTGTTTGTGTGTAAATATCAAAAGAAATAAAGTATTTGAGTAATTTTAAAATTTGCTATTTTGATAAATTCTCGAGGCCTTATTGATATTTTTGTATTGGAAGATGAAAGATGAAGATGAAAAAATATCGCAATGATAAAACTAATTGCTTTAAATAAACAATAATAATTATCTGTTATGCTTACTTTTAGATTTTAGTAATGAAACGATTTAATTTGTTTTAATTCCGTTTCTGTCTACCTTTTAAAAAATTGTATAAATGTATACAAAGTCAAAATTAACCTTAGATATATTCCTGGAAATTGCTTACAGATGATCATCCCTAATTACACTGTGTGCCATAGCAACATTTTTATGGTTAGAAGATACCGAAAATGTATATAATTGTTTTAGTTAGAGATACAAGTATTTACTAATAATATTCAATTTGTTGACATTTTCTTTTCTTATATCATCGACGAACGAAACAATGATATTATTGTTTAAGTAAACAATTGATTATAAGAATATGTATTATATTTTTTTTTATTACATTATACAAATTGAATTACAACTAGATACGATTGCACGCTACTCTAACTTATGTAGTGAAAATGAAAAAGTCAATATTTTAATTGTATGACATTCCCCTGTTACTTCATCACAACCATGTCTGTTTCTGCATTAAGTAAAAAAATAATATTAAATATATTTCTATACTACAGATAATGAAATAGCTTAAGTTATCTCAAGAACTACTGGTTCTAATTGTATTTTTTTTGTGTTGGCCATTGAAGAAGGCGTATTACATAACGTTAACCGTTTCTATGTAACCCACTGGTCCTGCGGTCAGAGTTACCTCGGGCACTTAGAAAATATTATGTAATTATGTATAACAGCGTGAGGCCGTGGCACGAGCGTTGTGAGTTCGATTGCGCGACAGTTGTGAGCGCGACAGTTGCGAGTTCGATTCCCACTCGTGAGATATTTTTTATTAATATTTTAAATTCTTTGCTCTGGTAACAAGGCAAAGCGAGTGGTTTTGTTCCGCAATACAACAAATTCGGCGAAAAGGGGAAAACAGCGAGTGTCTTAACACTAGGTTCACTCTGCCTACCCTGCTACATGTGGAATACAGCATAAATCTGAAAGAAAAAGGGGTCATACACACTTTCAATTATTTCGATTTGACCAGGGGGACCAAGCCGCAGTGATCAATAAATAGACAAGCTCTAAGGCATTATGCATTATATGAAATCTGAAATTACAGATTCTTTCGATTTAAGAAGAGTTGAATGTATGTTTCTTTAAATTCTGACTGACTACTTTAAGGTATTATGAAAAACTGTAGAATAAATTATGGTAATGAATGGAAAATTTGGATTAATAATTAAGTTCTACGTAAAACATGTCTTGAAACTAACACAATACTAATTATGTACATAATTACGTTTTAAAAAATTATACTTCAAAGATATATTATGTATATTTTAAATATTTTTGGGAGATTTTGCACTTAGGAAAGTTTAATGTAGAAAAGTCTATTTCATACTCAAAAAAAAGTTTTTAATTTGTTGTCATCGATTCATGGCTTTATTCTTGTTTCCATTATAAATTAAATTACCTAGAAGCGAGTTGCGTCCACAAGCGCTCGTGTCATTGGCAAAAACTAAGCCGCGTTCCGTTTTAATATTAAACATAGTTTGTGAGCTTTTTGCGCCGAGGGACGTGACGCGCCGCTTGACCCTTTTATAGAGCTGGGATTTCGGCGGCGTGAAATGATTCAGATGAATCTAATGGATGGATTCGATGTGCTCCGGAATTGTTCATTTCCCCCAAGGATATTATATGTATATTATTTGATTTTTGATGATGAATTACTATTATTTTCGAGTACTCATATCCGAATAATTTCTGATGATTAACGAATCACATTTGTTAATGATGAGAAATTATGTGTATTATGATTGTATTACAGTCAAGCATTACTTATCGTGTCTGTGTCTATCAATTCTGTCTATAAAAGTTCCAAATTTGATTATTTATTATTAATATAAAGCAAATATACATATAATATAAAAGGAACTATAAATATACTTCAAAATAATATGACAGAAGGTACGTTTGGATCAGCGTTTAAAAAACTAAATACATTTGCATTCTAATGAGGCAAGTTAAAACAGAGCTTTAGTAATTCAGTGCAAATAAACACAATTTATTACGTAGCCAGCTAGCGGGTAGCTTCGCCCCCTGCCGCATCTTGTTTTTGTGGTCGCGTCTGCAACCCCGAGTCGCCGGCACTTTCTTCCCTACCGCCCCCCTCCCCCATACACCTCCACCGATGACAAATGGTCCACCCCGCTAATGTGGAGATAATTTTATGCGGCGATGCAAGCCAGGATGACCGTGTGATTACTACCGATCGACGCGCGTCAATGGGCCCTCGCTTCACATTATGCGCCACTTCACGGATCAGTGGTCGCCGAAACGGGTTTATCGCGTCATTAGATGGGAAATCATTTCGATAATAGAAATTTTCTATTCTATTTTCTATCGGATTAGTCCATTTTATTACATTGCAATAGCTCCTTTTTTCTTAGTAATTAATTGACGGTCAATGTAGCATAACTAAATAATTACATATGGTGGAAGTGTATTAGGTATATAGAGATACATTTCTAAATCTGTAAAATAAGCAGTTGAAAACGCTTATCGTATCTCCTTCCACAGATTTATTGGACTCTCGTTTACCTAAAACGAGATAAATTGTCAGTAACTTCATTAATCTACATAGGTTTATATTGAAATATTCTTTTGCACATTCATATTGAACAGATATTTTATTATAAAGTAAGTTTAATTATGATATTTAAGATTTTTTCCATGATGTCTGTTTCGAAATAAAGCTCTTAATTAAGGGGTATGAGATCCAATTCATAGCTATTGACTAGTTAACGTTTCTAAGAATTTGTTTGAAGTATGTTTCCTTGTCATGATTAATTATGTAGCGTAAAGCGCAATTTAAATTACAAATTGAGTAATTAGGATTGTAAAAAAATTGAGGTTCTTTTGGGTGTTGCATTGATCACACTTCTAGTTTATATCGTTGGTTTATTGAAAGATACTTGTATATAAAAAAAGTGTTAGGAATGTTGGCATCATCGCCGACCTCAGCGTCACACGCCAGTGCTCCTGAATAGACTTCATATCTCCTTCCACTTGACTTCCAATAAACTTGGGACGCGTAACTGCGTTGCTTTTACAGACTTACTATGGCGTAATAATAATAATACAATAAAATTTCTTAACGTTGTAACTGGTAATGCTATTTTCTTCATTATTATATATTTCGGATATTTTCTTCATTATTATATATTCGCTGTTCTATTGATATAAAATCAACTACCTATATAACAATAGTTAATTATAGGTTTAATTTCCATAGGAACAATATTTGCTATACACGTGCTAACCGTAACGTAACGTCGAAATAGATAAGTTTTTGTCTATTTCATAATGAACTTCTACTGTTGTAAGCAGAAAGCATGGCCCTACTTTGCACGTGATACCGACAATGTATAACACATGTTGCTCTTTTTGTCCCTTCGAATGACACCCAAGACATCGATTGTTCCACACATTAGACAGAGGACAGCTGCTATGAAATATTAGACGCGCTGATACCGCTGCGTTTTAACAGGCCAATTTGTTAGTAGTCCTCCTCTACATGTAATATTCATTGTTTGATTGCTTAGCGCCTGATTTAGTACCAGTTTCGCGTGAACTCGGATATGATTTATTGTATGTACATTTTGTATACTTGCTATATAGCACAAGATAATTATCATCTATCTATAGGTATAATTTATAACTAGACACAATTGCGTTAGCGAACATATTTGACCTTTGATTCTAATAGAATGAATAGCTATATTTAAGATTAATGAATTTTGTATTTTTCGCCTTGACTGTTTCACTAAAGACGTAAATTTTAATATTTTATATTTATTTAACTATACATTAGTCTCGTTTCTACATCATTAATGTTGTAATGTGTACACTATTTTCTTGCCTTATTATAAACCCACGTTTATATTGCGTGGTGATTATAATTTTCGTCAGTTCGTGATAGCTCATTTTGTTTGGGCGTGTAATTATGTAGGTATGGTAAGCCTGAGGATGCCATCTTCTATAATATCTTATATTCGACTTTGTTGTGCTTGGAATAGTTGGCTAAATCGTAAGCACAGATTATATATAGTGTTAGGAAGTGAACGCGCGATTGAATTCTAAAGTTTCGTATGACATCACCAGAATTAGTCTCGTGCGTCCTTACATGGTTGCATCTTGTATGTTTTATAGATTTAATACTTGTAAACAGCTGATATCTATTATGACGTGTTAAACACGAATCTCTACCTTAAAAGGCATCACAAGAAACTTACTAGCACGTTAATATTGGCATCTATCTTTTTAAATATATGTAAGATCTTTGGGAATTTAATATATGTATTTACGTTTTCAAAAGAGATTTGTTTTATTTCTCTTACGTTAAATTATCTAGCAAATTTAAGCAAATTGCTGACAGTGTATAAATATTCTTTTTTATAAACAAAAGTTACGAAATTTATCCAAAATGCTTATGTATTGAAGGTACCGCGACTAAGTCTTCTAAGCACACCCCCAAGGTTCTAATCGGCTTATCAGGCAGTGTTAAATCGACCCGGAGAGGATATTAATCTGCCGTCCGGAACATCTGCGGACGATGGTCCACCGCTGACCCCTGTCGACGGCGTTTAAGTTTGTCCCTGTCCACTCTTATCTAGGATTATTTGTTATTGCTGTACAGAATATTATTATATGCGCTTAAACTACTTTAACTATATCATTTTTTTTCTTTAATTTATTCAATAAAATTTTGGGATTATTTTCTTTATTTTAAAATAATATTAAATATAAGCAAGATATGGATCTCGTGTACATTTAAATTTTAGTATATAAAACCACAATTGAAACGGTATGAAAAACAACTTTTAAAACTAACTTCCCCAGACTTCTAAGCCCTTGTGTATTTAAGTACCGTTAAGATGACTCGCTCATAAATGAAATATGAATAGAGTTGAAACAATTCTTTTTTTATCTTTTATGAATATGTGGTCTATTGAGACTCGGGGGTTTCTTTGTTTTACCATGTTGCTGCACGCTACGTGCTGGATAGAGATGGAGAGAATCTATATTATTTTATAGTTTACTGTCGCTCTTGTGTAACATTTACAATAAAAACAAAAACTTGTGCACAGATTTTTATTATAGCCTTTTTTAAATTAATCTGGACACATTTTGAGAAATACGTGGAGAACTATTTACGTTAGTTATAGGTTATTTCATTCTTTAATTTTCATATTTTTTTACACCGCTAATCAAATCGGGGAAATATCTATTATTAATTTTGAATATTGTGTAAATATGGCTAAAAGTATATTTTATGTATTTTAATCCCTCATTACGTACTATACTTTGTTATATTGGTAAGGCATTTTCACTGAGTCGTTATGCCATCTAAAACTTAACTATTCTAATTCTACTCTTGAAATATTTTTCTAAGGACTGACAATTACTCCGACATTATATTAATTGCAGATTTCAATTTCATGTTCAACTTAAAGAACAAAGTTTATAATTAATTATATACATGATATTGCTGTAATAAGGCTCATAAAAGTTTTATCGTATATCTAATACGATACGAATTACAAAATCCTTGTGTGCCGGGTTGAGGCACGTGCGGCGGCACCTACGCTGTTCCGGCTAACACTTTCAACGGCCGTGGTTGCTACGAAGGTTACTTGAGACTATGATTTAATATATTCCGCATATACTCATGGGTAATTATAGCTACATTTTTTTTATATTATTATCAATAGTAATATTAAATTTGTCCTTTATCTAGATCTTACTGGAAATGATTCGGAATTCTCTTGAACTATAACTTAATTTGGATTTTCGTTATTATCTTAGTCATTTTCTTTATAATGATAGCTTTTGCCAAATTTTTAGCTAACATGAATCTTTTAAAAAATATATAATCAAATGCTTTGTAAAGACTTTCTGCTTCAATGATCTTTTTTGTTGTTCGAGTTTGTCTAATAATTTACTTGCTCATTTATTTTCTGAAATAGTAAATAATACGTTCAGTTATCGTTACATTATTGCTTTATAACATGTCCCCCACATTTAATATACGTGCAGATATATTATAACTTGTAATATATCTGCACGTATTTTTTTAATATACTTATAATTTATAAGTATATTAAATGGGGACTTAAAAATTCCTACAAAGTTATTACAATAACCTATCCTTATTTGTAGCGTACTCAAGAAAACACAAAATTTCGTATTTCTGGTATTATAATAGACTATTGTTTTTTTTTCTTGTACAACTCCTAACCAAAGTTACACTTTCTGTGATATTTTAAGATTGTCGAGCCAGGTGATGATATCCTTATATCTTAAAGCACTTAAGTGTGCACTAGCTCGTCAGTGTCGAGTGTCGCATCATTTATGCGACCTTTTTGTTTGTTTCTGCACAGTAGCACCAGCCTTTATCAACTAGTTTTTTTTGTATTAAACCAGTTTATGGTCTCCTCTTAATATGTCAAAGTAA
Source organism: Heliconius ricini (assembly GCA_018231645.1). Classification (NCBI taxonomy): domain Eukaryota; kingdom Metazoa; phylum Arthropoda; class Insecta; order Lepidoptera; family Nymphalidae; genus Heliconius; species Heliconius ricini. The sequence goes on along the minus strand of DVQM01000365.1, from coordinate 4,321 downwards.
CACGTTTCGTGTCATTAACTCTGGAGCGCTTCAAAGACTCTTTTTCATTCTCACAACAATAAAACAAATTAAATAATTAAATGTTTGTCAATATACATACCATATTATATAAGCGTTTTGAGCTGTTTTAGAATCTTTATAAATCAAATGGAAATCTCATTTCAAATGTTAGGTAGATAGAATTAACTATGATTCAATTGTATAATTACATGTAGGTACTTTTTATTAGAAAATAGGTAAAAAGGTAATATTAATGTATTTAGATGATTTTTATATAATATACCGCTTCTCTATGTAATCATGCTACTCTATTAGTGCTCATTGATTAACATTGCAATTGGTTCAAATTGATTTATTAAAATTTCCTTACTTCATCCCCAGTCAGATAATTAGTTAGAAAGGTTAATTATACAAATGTATAAGTTAGTATGCGTCGTCCCCTGCGGGGTAAACATAGTGGACAGTGACTTAACTTTGTTCTCTCAGTTCGCGTTAATTTCACGACAATTTAGCTTCAACTTCCTAAAGGTTATATATAAAATAAAAGATTTAAAAAAAATGTTATACATATATGTTAATGGTTAGGTACTGTTTCTTGTATTTTTATCTAAAGATATATATTTCATCATAAAGTCTTCTGTAATCTATAAATTGTGATACCAAAAAAGTAGCTATATACCGGATAGATAGTTCACACAACTTACAAGAAAATTATATGTTATATGTTGTTATTACAGCAACAAAAACAACATTTTTATCTTACTGGTATCAGATGTGTGGGAAAATTTTGGAAGATATATGATATGCGCCTGAACGCTTTTTCTCAACAATTTGGACACACTTCATTACCTGTATGAATTTGAGACTAATTGGAACCAACGAGCTAACTCTGTGAACCTTGCTGCGCCACCACAACCAGGTCATAGTGCGAATCACGCTCCAGAAAATAAATACTTAAAATATGTTTTATTATTTTATTTTATCTATATTTAAAATTGTCAGCATGAATTGAATAGCGAAGTGAAATCAGTAATCGTTTATGTTCCCATTTCGGTTTCAATATAAATTTTTTGTTCATTTGAAACGGTGGCTACTCGGACTAATTAAATGTCACTGACGCAATTAGGTCTCCTTGTTTATAATAATTGGTATGATAACTTAATTCTAGTGTTTATATTCGTATCCATTTAAAAAACTACTAAGTAATTGACTATGCAATTTTATTGAGCCGCACATTTTTAAAATTTTATAACTTCCCGCCTGAGATCTGACGTGAATAGATACGAGCCAATATTAATGAATTCCACTCTTGGACAGGTCCTATTCGTTACTCCGTGTGTAATTACAACGGGCGCTTATCTTATAATGGAATGGAATGGCTATTGGCTTGTGGCTACCAAACATTACGGGACCATGTACGAAAAACGCTGCAGTGTTTCTAATGACTCTAGTGCTTAACTTTTCGAATTTTTCTTATTAATGCTACTTGAAATTATGTACTTGGTGTATGGTACACACAGCTTAATATTTTTTGTGTTTCAACTTAACAGTCCTCCGCACTTTCGATGTTGTTATTCTGTTGTTCATACAATTTTAATTGAATTAACGCTTAAGAAACAAATATTTGAATTAAATTTAATTCTTAACAATTAAAAATGATTACAAGAAATACTTGACCTTAAAAGGTAATTTTTGCTACCACGAATTAGGAAATAAATGATGCATTGTATTGCTGTAATGTTATAAGGGGAGTATACAGCTGGAAATTTATGAACCTGATAAATATTTTCATTGGCCAATTATTCCGTAACGAGCGTCTACTTTAAGTGATGTAAGGGCTTTCTGTCTCAGTTTCTCAATGCGGTTAATCAGCCATCTCACGAGAAACGGTTAGACTTGACAATGTTGAGAAGCAATAAGTGCTCGTATTAGATTAGTTCATGAAAGCGTGCAACAATGGGATGAGAGCGCCGTGACATTGATAGTTTTTTGTGCGACTTATATGTAGTTTGAGCTGATTTATATTATTAATTTTACTATATTCTCACATTAGCCCAAAACTGGGAAAAACAAAACATCCTACTTATATTACAACTTAAGGTTCACAGCACCTTATTCGTGTTCTTCTATCTTAGAGAGCTACAATATTATCTTTTTTCAAATTCAGTAAATTGTAAAATCTAAGCAGTTCACTTTATACTTTTTTGTATGTATATATTTGTTTAGATATAACAAAGAAAGATTTTTTTGTTTAATCAACTATAAGTATAACTACCATTTAATTATATAAATCATTTATAATGTGTGACAATGAGATGGAATCAGCAAAAAATGTCTGGCAATGCAGTATCGATGGGACCTATTTCTGGGAATCAAAAGGTTAATTAATACTTTAAACACTTTATAGCGGTAATTATAGTAAGAAATCGATCGGCATAGCTACATTTTCTGTAGCCATTGTTTCCAAGGGAGACGGACGGTGGATGGAACGAGTTTGTGCCGTGTAAAAACTTGGTCGATGCCGAAGCGGGAATGTATTGGCCGACCGCTGCTCATGAAGGAATTCCATCCGGAATCTCTAATTAAAACTTTATCTAGCCCCTCGTGACTACACCTATTTTCTGGAACTTTACAAATTTAAATTGAACATATAAAAATAAATATAATAGCTATGCAGCCCTTAATATAAGAAAAAATAAAGTATTCATTAAGAAATAACCGAGATATCTTACGCTTAACATTATAAAATTAGTATACAATGCAAGCTATTTAAGTTCTGATGGTAGGAACTTGATAATTTTTTTATGTTTTTGCTAATGGCACTGCCCACAATCGGTCGCAGTTTTCGAGTGGCTACAGATGAATTATTAATTAAGCATTTTAATTATAGTCAATTACTAAAATTAATCACGGATCAATAAATACTTAAGGCCATGCAAATTTTTGATCCCTAAATTAGCACAGTGGAGAATTAAAACGTTTTGAGTTATTCTTCTATATATGGAAACTCAGCCTTAACTATATTTCCAATAAATTAGTTGAGGTAAATTACTACTTTACTTGAAGTATTTACTATACAATTTTATTAATGTACGTCGGGTTCTATTGTTTAATAATTTGTTGTTAAAATTAATTAAAAATATATATTAAAAAATAGAATGGAGAATCTACCATGATATTGTGATTCTAGAGTATCTCTGTTCACCCTATTTAACAAATTATAACAACTTTTCTATAATATTCAATTACATTAACAGCACAGTTTAGTTTGTTGATCTGCAACCTACAACATTTTTCCTCACCGTGTGAACATAGTAGAGAAAATGTTAAATATTAAATATTTCTACTACTTCTGTTATTGTTCTTAGTATTGAAGAAGAAAAAAGTGGCTTCAATAATTTTTAAGCTATATCATAAATATTCTTTACATAATCATTTATACTGAAATAATACTAACACTTACAATTCATACACAATTATTAGAACTGGTTAGAAAAGCGGAGGCGTTATGGCTTTAGGTATATTTATACTACATTAATTTACCTTACTAACTTGTTTTCGCAACGTTGTCATCGTTATTATTTGGAATTGTTATTTGTTCCTAATTTTAAACGGTTTAAACTGCACATAACACACAATTAAACGGTAGTTTTTGAAGTTTTTAAGAACGTATGGTACTCTTATTGGTGTCAATGCTTAAAATATTTGTTCGTAGCATCATATAAAAACGTAGAGAATCGTTTAGCTGTAAATTCATCGTCTCTTAATTAGGAGGTATGCAACGAGTAATGGTGTAAGAATTCGTCAGATTATCCAGCAAAACGACAGTGTTTGTTTTGCTGTTGACATCTGCCGAGAATCGACGCCGATGTCCAGTCGCGTCGCAAACTCCGAAATGCTAAAAATGGCATAAATAATTTATACGCGGCCTGCTCGGCTCCGTTTTTGTCGCGATGCCGACCTGACCACTGATGCATTTATAATATAAGGGTGCTTTTTGCAGCGTCCCCCGGCTGCGTTGGAATGCAACCGCTAAAATTGATCTTGTTCAAAACGTGAGTTGGAAAGTAATGCTGATGTCTCTCGCTTCTGGATAAACTGTTGTATCGCAGTGTGTCTCGTTTTGTGGTTATTGTGATACAATATGGGATACTTCAGTTGTACATGTTCTATATAGATCGTTTACTTTTAGTAATGTTGTTGAGTTAGTTACTCTAGAGTCTAGAGTAGAGGTTATCATTTATAATGAACTAACATATATGTATAAATATTTGCCTGCACACAATTTGCGGTGGGTTTTAGTGACCATTTTTATTTTTTT
>DVQM01000364.1:0-18535 GCA_018231645.1 Heliconius ricini | reverse complement strand
GTGGGGGCGGGGGGCGGCACCCACACACGCGCGCCGCACAGCTGATGCCGACGCTGATTGCACGTAATTAAAGACTACACTGCGCTCTACTACCGACCACGTAGCGATCATTCATTATTTATTTCTAAGAAAGAACATCAATACAACACTAGCTCTATACAAATAATACACATTTTTCACAGAAATGCATATATAATATGTTAGTTTTTAATAATATTTTAAAAATCGATATATAGATTGCATATAACATATATGTAATGCGATAAAAACAACTGGTTCGTTGTTCATTATGATGGATTGTTTTATATAAGAATATAATGACGATTTACTAATTGCATTTTATTGTACGATTGTCGTATTGTTGTTATAATTTATTTCACAGCTGACTCTATTTAATCATACTGTGTATAGAAAGTGTTGGAGGTGAATTAGTAGTTATTGTAGCATTCAAAGTGAAAAGAACTCTATCGTCGGCCTCACACAATTACACATTAATATATATGGGACAGTTTTAGGTTATTGCTGATTTATAGTTAATTGTTTCTAGAAATATAATACACTTAAATTTATTTCGTAGCTCACAGATTATATAAGTTCTATTTATTTAAATTAATATAGCAAATCAATTTAATGACTAAACATAGTATTTATTAAGAAAATAATATATATAAATAATGTTCAACGAATTAATACGTATTTCAAATGGAAGGTTTTTGCGTAATATGAACATATTAGTCACGTCATTCGATTGTAATATTTTTTAAGTGTCTCTCAAAAAATATTTTTTAAAAAGTACAAAACTTAGAACGTAGTGAGATTCGAACCCGCCCCATTTGGACAGTTCCCAAAAGAATCGTATTCACATCCCGTAAGCTTAAAAAATGTAATATATTTTCTGAAAATGTATTCAAGTTATATGCTAGCAACAAACATACTCATAAATAATACTGTTATTTATAAAATATTACCTCAACGAAAGGAAAAGTTTTCACAAACATCGACCGTTTTCAAGTATTTCAATAACAAAATTGTTTTCATTGCTTCTAACTGACTAAAGAAAGTTTTGAAATGGCGATGGCGATATATAACAATACTATTTTTGGTTATAACGAATATTTTTCATAATGTGTATGGAATTGTTAGTTGGCAATTATTTTATGATATAACTCTTTGATGACACCCACGAGAGGTGCGGGTTTGAGACCCGCTACATGATCAGAATGTTAAACAAGACTCTACTTTTTTTAGGTTATTAACCAAACTGACGTAGATATAAATCACTTGTAGTAAATATTGTAAATAAATTAAAATATATACATGAAAATAAATATTTTTACGTTATAGGTTATAACTCATTTTCCTTTACTTTTAAACATTAAGCGTGATATTAAAAATATTAAGAAATAATGTAATTATTAAACGAATTTTGTATCTTAATTACAATTCTCTCACGCGGTTATAAATCCAATTCATCAAGTGCAACGGTGTGTAAAACTGTCTGTAACCAGTTTGTTGAAAATAATTGATTTACTTTGAGTTCTGCGTTCTGGACGATTCGTTTTTCTACTTCACTAGCTATAGATGAACCGACGAACAGACATTTCGGTTACTTTCCAACTTTACCTACATCTTCTTTGTTTATAATCATAAAAGATTTTTTGTTCTTCGTTTGTCTCAGACGACTATCGAAAATAGAGTTTTGAATGTTTTAATATTTTTATATGTCAGAATGAGAAAATAGCTAAATATAACTTTAAAATGATTTAGTAAAAGGGCCCGAGTGACTGTAAACGCAACTGGTTCGAACCCAACTCGAGGAAATTAAATATTTATTTAAATTTATATTTCCATTGTTCTGGTGTCGAGGCAAATACCTCCAGAATTCGGCGGAAAGTGGGAAACGACTCTAAGTTTTCTCTGCCTACCCGTCTGTGCGCGAGATACAGCATGAGGTTGAAAAAATATTAAATTATACGACTAGTTTATCAATGTAAGGAAACGACAGTTGACGGCAATGTGCTCTACTTTTAGCCTTTGAGTAATATCTATCGCTAGAATATGATTTAGGTTAATGACTGCATAAATAAGATATTTCGTTCAGATTTTGTGTTTTAATTTGTATTCAGTAGATATTAGAAATTAATGATTTATAATTCTTTTGTGGGCAATCGTGCGTAGGTTCCGTTGATGACGACGATAAACACATAATGGTGCATATATTATAACTTTTGAAATATTTAATTACGTTACAACACTTAAATTGGTTAGTTATTGGACTATATATCTTTAAAGGAATCATTAATAATATTACTATGAAAGGAGATCTGAAGAAACTAGTACTAGTGGTAAGTGACACCGTTCTCCGATCTCTTACTAATATAATATGTATGTATTACACTTAAAATCTACTTGTTTAAACTACTAAAAACACTCTCTATTCAAGGAGACCGTATAAAATACGTTATCTGGTCTAAATAATATATAGACAAAAAAAGATATATATTTTATCCAAGAAATCTTTTTATCATACCTCATCAAAAAAACAATCAGAGAAACTTTTGTGTCATAAAATATTATTAAAGTGATAAAATGCTTATTTATGGTTTCCTTATATGGAATTTAGTGTTTATTATGCGAGTTAGCTGTCATTGGTTCACCGGATGCTTATTTCAAAAATTTTAATAAATGATATTCGTGTTTAGTTTATCAAATTTATTGAAATTTTAGCACCTCAATTGTGCAATTTGTTGCAAATTGGCTATAAATATACAAAACTAGTACTTTGTTTGATTGTGAAGTATAACCTTAGAACCCATAGAATATTCATCGGTTTTTTTTTGATAAATTCTAAAAGCGTTGCGTGTTGATTGGCGGAACTTAACGCTGCGCTTTGCTCCGTTAACAGAAGAAATGGAATTATCAAATATTTTTTTGTATATGTGCATATGTCAAAACAAAAACATTTTTTATTTTGACTTATGCTATCAACATTTTTTTCTTAGTATGCCTTTATCATAATATCTTACTTCGTATTTTCATTTTAAGCCCTTTATTGAGATTCTTTTAATATTATTATTTACTTTACTCCTCAATTTTTTTTGTTTAGGTCTGATTTCAGTAGGAAAGTTACGATATTGTTCTTTATTGTTAAAATAAAATATATAACTTACCTTTTGCTAACATCTGCAACTTACATACATATTAAACATTTGTCTGTATGTTTGTAATAATAACCAACTCATTACACACCGAAGCTAGTACATAAGGCAAAAAATACAAGCATCAATCGTTACCGGCTCCGTGATTGACGGACTCTACCAGCACAATACAATTTAAAATGCATCGATAATAATAATAGAAAAAATCGAAGTAATTTCGCTCACCCATTACAGACGTTTTTGATGTTTTATATTAAGGTCTTTTTGCCGTCTCTACTTAACTGTGTCGAACATTAACGACCGCTTCTTCAAAAGACTCTTTGATTTTTTGCACTTCCTTTTTTTCTGGCGAAGTTGGTCAATAGCTATTCGTTAGTAATGCCATCTTATTTTAGTTTAACATAAATTGAGTCATTATGCCCGGTTTTAGTGCGGAAGACGCGGAATGGCGGTGGCGCAGCCTCGTGTCTGAGCTAATGACATTTGCGGTTTACTTTAGAAAGTTACAAAAAATATTATAAAATTATGTGTATTCTGTCATATAAATAAGAGGATTTCCTTCCATTCTATAATAAGATTTATATATCCTACATGAAATATATGTCGTCTTCTCTTTCATAATTCAAAATGTTATATAATATAGCTTTTTTTTATTTTCATACATTTTAGGAACAATTTGAGTATGTGATGTGTTTTCTAACGCTACATTTTACCAAACCAGACCGAGAAAATTAAAATATGTTAAACGTAAATATTCACGGAGAAAATCCCTAACTAACTATCGCGAGCACCGTCAAACTCCTTTTAACTGCGCTATGATTTTTTTAGCTTCATGCTGTATCCAGCCTATAGCAGGACGGAAACTTAATATTTGATACAGATATTACTAGATCAATTAAGGAGCTCATCGCCGCATTTTGTCTATAAGTTACCAGAGCGAGAAAATCGGAATCGAGCCGTCGCTATTACAGCCAGATGCTGCACGACGGCCCCATGAAAGCGTCTCCAAACGATTTTATATCCATCACGTACAAAGGACAGTAGCGCTTGAAGTACAACTTCATTATGAAACGCAAAAAAAGCACTTTAGAACGGGACGAAAGCGACACTGCAAAGCTTTCCACTTCTCTTCGGAAGACTGACAAAAAATAAACATTTTACTTTTCTATACAGTATCGCTAAATGAGGTTCTTTCGCAACCGAGGTGTCTCTATACAGTTTACGTGTCTTAGTTTTTGTAATTGTCTATACATTGTCTATAGTAACCTTTATATTTTATAAAATACAGAAAAAAGCTGCAGATAATATTTAGTTTACATTATTTTTTAGCTTAGCATAGCAAAGCAGGCAGAGGGAACCTAAGCTCCCACTAGCGCTAAGACTCATTTTTCGCTGAATTCTAGAGGCATTGTATATTGAGTGGCGGGACTCAACGCCGTACTTTGCCTCATTACCAGAGCGGTTAAGTCGCACGCCAGTGCCTCTGTACTATGATCGGCCTCAAACTTTTAGTATTACATCGTTTTATAAATATGTTCAACAGTTAAAAATATTTACAAAATGATTTATGTAACGGAAATTCGACAGTCAACTCTTTTAGATTATCATTACGAAGAGAGATTAAAGGATAGATAAATAGCCTTAGCACAACTTTGACCGGGAAGCCAATTAAAAAGCTTTGACTAGAACTCGTAATCTCTAAAGCCACAGTCATACTTGTTAGATCAGTCTAAATAATATATTATTAAGAAATACTTTTAGTTATCCATATGAAATGTAAGCAGAAAAACAATTTAATTATGGTCCTCCTATATCAAATAACAAATATTGTTTATAAAAACTTGATTCAGTGAGATAAAGTAGAGTCGACGCGGGCCAATTGGCTCTATCGCCTTAACTGTTACTGACGTCTGACATGCCCAACTCGTAGAATTGCTTATCTTTTAACTCTATGAGTTTTTTTGTGTTTCAGTCGGACGCTGTGCCAGATTTGATTATGTTTTCAATTAAAATATATTTATACTAAAATGAGCAGTTAATATTTTGTGACAGTATTGTATTTAGTACCAATATTAATAAAAGTGGGCTGTATTACATGTATAACAGAGTAGGTAGAGTGAAACGAAGAGTTAAGGACATTTCATACTCCTCTTTAGATTCAATTTCTGAGACATTGTACCTTTAATGGCGAATTTAACGCCGCTCTTTGTCTTGTTATCAGAGCAAGAAAATAAAAAAAAGATTACTTCTAGTAGTAGTAGTGGGGATCGAACCCACAACCGTCGCTTTTACATTTAGCCGCTGTGCCACAGTGGCTCATAATAAAGTTTTAACTGAAACTTAACTTCTTTTATATTTATTTTATTATTAATTTTTAACGTAATAAATACAATTCTCATCATAAAAAAATGGTTTTAGCACAAACTCAAAACCAAAGATATGTTATCTTTGGTTAGTTTCATAACCAAGAATGATTTACAAACCGAAACTAGTTGCCTATTTGATTGACAAGACTGACCTTTCGCATAATTAACCAATAAATTTAAGTAAGAATTTACAATATATTCTTAAGCTATAACCTGAAGTGTGTGTCTTCGACAGTGTCGTGGGTCTTAATGTCAAGTTTCATTAACATACAGTATATCCATTTTATATCCTGATAAGCATTTATTTTTATGGATTTTTCCTTTAGTAATATGATGGATCTATATTTAAATTTTTAAATTATCCTTAAACTTTTAGGCCAGTCGTGGCGCAGGGGCACAAAGTGTGACTGTAAACGCGACAGGTTGTGGTTTAAATCCCAAAATATAGAAATGAGAAAATAATTAAAATTTATATTCCCATTTCTTCACTCTGCCACTCAAAATACAATGCTTTTAAAACTCCACTGTGTACAGAATACAGCGTGAAGCTTAATTTTTTTAAAAATAAAAAAAATGCAGCAATCATTTAAGCATAATCATTCCCGCGAGCGGAGATCGAATCCACAGTCATTACGTTAACAGCCAAACTCTGTTGCCGCAAACAAATGCCGCCTAAGTTAATTAGCTTCTTAACTTATTTAAATTAACGTATAATTTACACAAACGTAAATTATATGTTAATTTGATTGACGATAATAAAGACGCAAAGCGGGACGCTCTGTGCGGGATACAGCGTGAAAGTAAGAAAAAAAATATTTTAAATAACTCGACATGCATTTAAAAAAAATATTGTAGGGGCTGAAGCAGGAATTAAAGTAAACGGCTCAACGACTTTGCGACTGATATATGAATGAGCACGTGTCGTTACGATACTTGCTGAACAACAAAAACATTACAATGCCTATTTTCCTTATCTTTATTGCGAAATTAGGCATTTTTTCTGTTTTTTACGAATTTTACTTAGAATATAATTATCAAAAACGTTTCTTTATCTGATTATATATTATTTTTTTATATAAAGAACGTAAAAGCGAAGTAAGCGAAGCGTGTAAGTTCGATTTACACTCGGCGTAGTGAATTTTCATTTCCTCGCTCCGGTAACGAGGCAAATATGCGGCGTTGAGTTCCGGCACTCAATGACTCAACACGCAAAATGCCACAGGTTCCCTCTGCCTACTCTGCGATCTGCTATGTGCGTGATACAACGTGAAGCTTACAAAAAATAATAATAAAATGCATATGCTAAACCACATAACGATAACTAACCTTGCCATTTAACCAATGATTACTTATAAACTGCCGATTTAATTCAAAATGAACCTCACATCCGGAAATTGGTAGCGAAACATGAAAATGTTATTAATTTAAATGAATGCTTCCATTAACGTAAATTAAAAATTGCTCGTTTATAATATAAATGTAATATAGATAGATATCTGTTAAGGAAAAAATACTATAGTTTAAAATTATAGCGTAGATTCTATAGTGGGCCCATAAAAAGGGTAGTTATGGATTCAATTATATTCAAAGGATTATATTCACTTTAATAATGACGGTTTTTGGTTCGGTTAGAAAAAATCTTTGAGTTTAAGTTATATAATGTTTAGAGGGTACAAGGTTCACGCTTGGTAGAATGAATGATTATTTATTAATATTTTTATTTCGTGGCTTTGGTAAGAAGGCAAAGTGCGGCGTTGAGTTTCGATCTCAACACGCAATGTCCCCCGGCGGAAACTGGGAAATGGAGTACCTTAACAATAGATTATGAACGATAGAATGTCGAAAATAGAGAATTTATCACCGCTTAATTATTGCACACAATAAAAATCCGGTACAAATTATAAAAATGTAAAACATAAAAAAGAAACTAGAACATATAGATGTATCTTAAGTCAATTATAAATAATAACTAAATCTCTGTAAGATAAAACAAATTGGAACACATTGCACTTGTTAATACAATATTTATAAACACTTTTTTATTTTTTTAACTGACATTATCTATAATTAAACAAACTCACGATAAAACTGACTAAACTGACAATTATCTTGTTATGAATTTGTCATATAAAAGATATGTTAATAATTTATATAATGTAAGTATTAGAATTAATTCGTTTCTTTTTTTAGCTTTGCTTTAGGCAGAGAAAGCTGGGTGGGAGAGTTAGCACACTCCGCTCCCTAACTGCAAATCTAGTGCCGCTCAGCGAAGAAATGAAAATATTACATATTTAATTTCTTCGAGTAGCAATCAAACCCACCATATATAGTTTACAGTCTCCCGCTTGTTCCCTTTCGCCCCGACTGTCCACCGCTTACTAGTCAATAGAGTTTCTTGATTGATAGCAATGGTTCACAACTTTTTCTTGACCAAGGACCACTTTTATATGAATCTTGGTAGCAATGACCATTATGTATGTAGGTATAATAAAAATTAACTGTGATAATGAAACAGAAACTTCGCCTCACCATCCCCAGTCATAAAATTAAAATCTTTCATGGACCATATTTACACAAACCACTGGTTGGGAACCAGTGGTTTATAGAAATAAATAAAGAACCGAGTATTAAAACATTCCATTAACAGCTTTCCTCTTAATTTTGATATTGCTTGTTAAGACAAAGAGTTCAACACTCCTCTTGGTGTTAATAGAGAATTAAATTAATTTTCACCGATCAAAAATCGAACCCACAACTGCCGACACTATTTCTATGATCTACAATTGCCTCTATATTTAAATATAACATTTGTTATTCAGCTTGTTTATTGGTGATGCCAATTAGTCTAGACTCTGGAGGAAGGAAAAGCTAAGAGGGTGATTGTTCGCGGTCGTCCGCTACTATACTACGGGAGATACCACTTGGACATCCTTGTTTACAAGTTCTACAAGTATAATATTTACAAGAATTTATTGGTATTATTTATAGGAAAATTGTTATGCCAATAAATATGGAGAACTTATTTTGGTAAATCTAATATGAATTTGTATAGGTATTTTCAATAAATAAAATTTAAGCTAGAGGCCAGTCGCCGCGACAGGTTGTTAAGAAGAGAAATGCCTGCAGAATTTGGCAGAAAGTGGAGAACGGTGTGTCTTAACACTATGTTCCCTTCTGCCTACCCTGCTGCGTGCGGGATACAGTGTGAGGCTAATTTTATTTTATTGATTTATTCGATTTGATATCAAGGCGAAGCGCGGCGTTGAATTTCGCCACTCAAGACGCAAAGCTAAAGCTAAAGCTCGGCAAAAAGTTTGAGGATTATACTCTTTCCCACTAGATTGCCAGGTTCTCTCTGCCTGTGCTGCTATGTGCTGTTATAACCTAAACAAATTATCTAACTTTTTTTATTATAACATAATTAAATTGAGCCTATTCTATAAATACATAGGATTTTCGTTGTATCCTGTACACAACATGTCTATTTTTCACATATATATATACATATATATGCACAATATACATATATTTATATGTTGCAACAAAGATATCTGTCATTCAAAATGATTCCATTAAGATTATGTCACTGTCACGTATTTCGAGCACCGGCTATCAACGACTGCTGGTTGATGCGGCGGTTATCAGCCTCCATGTAGGTCGTATACTGCTGATAAGCCTATATTTGTATATAAATGTTTATAATCTTATGTATACATACACTAATATATGAGATACCATCGAGGCGCAGTGGGACCGTTTCTGTAGTAAATACGGTGTTGGGTTCCATCGTCAATTCGATATTGAATTATAGTCATTCTCCCGCTCTGGAAAGGTGACAAACCGTGGCGTTGAGTGCTATAAAAGTGGAGAATGGAGTGTTTCAATACTAGATTATTTTCTTGCTATGTGGAATAACTTGTGAAACATATTTCTAATAATTATACTGTCACGCTAAAACTAAAAAACGATAGATTTTCATATTGATTTCTAATAAGAATGGTTTGAAAGATCACCTCAGTGTCCATTTTTCGTAGAAACTGTACGAAATTATATTTGAATGTGCGTCTAATCTGCTCAATATTTAATCTAGTCAAATAAACAATTACATAACAGGCAATATCTATGTATAATGGTAGTTCCGACACTACCAAGTGCCCACATATTGCCACATTTACTTAGTCATAGACTAAATTTGTTAATGTTTTGATTCTTAAATTAATATTTTTTTCCTTTTTAAAAAATAATTTTTTCACGACCAAATTGATTCATGTTTAATGCTTTTCGATAATGAACAGTAAGTATTTGCTATCCTATCATATTTCTAGATAGATCATAGTTTAAACAGAAGGAATCAAAAAAAATATATTTTTAATTATTACAATTCCTTTAAATAGGAATCAAATTTACGAACATATGCCATCATGACAATTTATATACATTTCATATATATATTCGTATTCGAGGAAAGCATTGAGTTCGGCCACTCATAAAGCCTCGAACAGTGGCAGGTATGTTGAAAAAAAGTGTCTTCACACTAAGTTATCCTACATTGCTATGCGGGATACAGCGGGAAGCTATTTCTTAATTTTACCTAATTTGAACTCACAACCTGATGCAATTAATTCTAGTAATAAGTTACGACTGCGTCAATGTGTCAAGAAAATATAGACAAATTATGATAATTTCACTCGAGCAAACACACGTCATCGGAAAGACCTTCTTTTTAAGTACTTCACCTAATATTCATTATTTTTAAGAAATGGCTCTCATACTAAGAATACTAGAGGGAAACCAATATCTTAGTACCTAGTTATCGGAAAATCGTATGACGAGACGAATATTTAATTAAACCTGTATCTTTCGTTTCCTCTTAAGAAAATATCAAACGGTATTTTGGTTTTAATAGGCTTGAGTCACGTTATTTACACGGAATATCCGCAATTTGGGTGGTTTTATGTGGGTTTTTATGGATATATTTTTTATAATTAAAATTTTAAATACTTATCATGGCCTACTTGGGGCCTGTTAGTAGGTAGGAAACCTAAAGTTCACTTTTCTTCCATTTTTCCACATAGACATTGATTTGTTACTTTTAATTTAATTTCCGCTGCGGTACGATGACGTCCGAATACATGTTTTAGCTTCACGCTGTTTCCTGAACAAAGCAGGATAAGCAAATGGAACCTTGGAACATAACGTAAGATACTCTGTGTCCACTAAGACACTTCCGTTCCCCATATTTCGCCAAATTCTTGAGGCTCGCTTTTATCTTGTTACCAAAGCGAAGACATGAAAATATTAAACATTTAATTTCCTCAAATAGAAATCGAACCCACGAGTTGGCATGAGCTCCTACATACATCATGTAAATAATTCAAAAAATGCAGAGACGTGACAGCACTAGCAGTTTCAGAGATATACATAACACCGTGGGCGTTATTTAATTATATCGAACAAGTCTTAAGGCTAAACCGAATGACGCCATACAGCGTGTTCAGATACAATAAATATTTATGATTGTACTATATCTTTATAGCGCTATAGTCCGCTTTGTAGTCCATCCTTCACTATATATAGTTAGGAAACAGACCAAACTTATTAATTCCATTAAAATTTACATTAGTCATATCTAACATGGGGCTGGACCTAAAATAACAATAGGTTTATTTTATATGTTAACACTGCGTGCGGGACATTCCTGCGGGACAGAATCGAACCCACGACCGTCGCGTTAACAATAACACACTACGCCGCTATTTCACTAAGTTATTGCTACTAATTATTGATATTACATTTTTATTATTATTTCTCAATAAATCGAAAAGAGATTGTAAATAAAATATGGAGTTCCGTTTTATTACCTTAATTTTATTGAATGACCTTTTTATTGCGTATTTTGTTAACATAAAAATAACAGTTACAAGTTTGTAATCGTTTTATTAACATGCAGAAATTTTTAATTTTTATTAAATATTTATCTAACCGAATATTCTTTAATATAAATGGCATATATACATACGTAGATTACATTTTTTTTGTAGCTTCACGCTGTATCACGCATACAGCGGAGTAGACAAAGGGAACTTGGTGTTAAGAACATCGTTCCAAACCTCACGTCCAAACTTCGAGACGTGGCGAGTTGAGTGGAGGAACTCAACCTTTGGGTTAGAGTTTACCTCGTTGCTAGTGTGAGTAGATGAAAATAAATCATTCTCCGAATGGAAATCTAATCTATAACTTTAGATAACCGATTTTAAAAATATTATTTTGTATATATTTTATGCTGTAGTGATAACTATAACATTTATTAAGAAACAGAAATAAGATAAGGCCTTGTTATATTGATTCGTACATGAAGAAAAATGTGAAATTATTTTTCTTTATGTAGGTACCTACAACAGAAAGGTCGAACTAATTATATATAGATATATTTTTTATTGTACCTAACTAACATTACTTTCGTTAAAATCCATCCGGTACAAGGTGTTTTTGCTAAATAGTTGGTAGTTAATTTCGGATATTTTATTAATGTTGTTAAAATAATAAAATATTAAAGAAAAGCTTATTAAAAGAAGGTCACATTACAAATTAAGTCCAGCCACGGCCACGTTTATACTTCCTCAAAATAGAATTTTTTTAGCTTCACGTTGTATCACGCACACTGCAGGTTTGGTAGAGGAAACCTGGGACACTCCGTTCCCAATAAGAGACTCCTGTCTCCTTATTTCCGCTGCATATTATGTTATGAAACTCAACGCCGCGCTTTGCTTCTACACCAGATCAAAGAAATGCAAATATTACACTTTTTTTTTACTTCGAGTGCTATTCGAACCCACAGCTTGTCAGTCTCATACCCGTACCCCTGCGTCACGACTGGCCTCGATTATTAATAAACAATTTAAATTATTGAAGGTCCAGAACACTTTGTTGTTTTATTTAAGCTAATTACCGACTATTTATATTGAATGCGGCAAAGGAAAGATAACTGGGAGCGTAAATATTTTCGAGGCGAGTCAACAATGTTCAAGGAAATTGTATGTTAAACAGTTATTTTTTTATGTTAGTGGTTCACTTGACACGTGTATGTATAACTGGATGCGATAGTTGCGAGTTCATATTACACTTTCGGGCATTGTTTTAGACTTGAAGGCTGAAAATGTTCGGATTGCCACATTGCTTTGTCTTCTATTTGGGATCTTAAAAGTATTATAAATGTGAAAGTTTGCTAGGATCTAAGAAGAAAAACCAAAAATTCGTCTTTGACACAAAAGCTGGTGAAAAGATTTAGATGATATTTTAAAGAAATATATCTTATATATCAAACTAACACGTAGGCTACAATTTAAGTAAAGATTTTATATAATTTGGTTATAATATAAAAAATAATAATTGTAAGTAATCGAAGCCCATGCTACCTCTGCGTGTGCGCATGTTTAATTCAGTTTATTATGTGCTTTAAATTTTACGCAATGTTTATTTTTTCTTGTCTCAACTTTAAATTTATTTAAGTGTCATGTTAAGTCCATGTAATACAAGGTAGTGAAATAAAACCTAACCAATCAATTCCCTTTCTTTCTTTTCCTTTTACCACCTAATTCCTACAATATACTCATCGATCATATCGAGATTTCTGGATGAAATAGAGCTACTTTTGCAATAAAATATATTCCATTGTAATCTTTACTCATTTACTATAAAAGATTCTTAACATAGATATCGACATGTCTAACGAGATAGATGTAGTACAGATATAGTACGGCCGACGAGTCGTGGCCTCCATCAAGTTACGTGTAGACGGCTGTAGATTTCAATTTAGATTATTTTTTAAAATTAATTACTTCTTAAGTTAACAATTTTCAAAATTTCTGAAAATCTAAGTTCAGGTCGGCCACGACTAATGGACCGTATAGTCAAGTTGTGGGAAAAGCTAAATCTAGATAAAAGGTTAGTATTGCAAAGCGCAGTTACATTGACCGTCAGCAGGATGTGCGACCGCTCGCGCCAACAGGAAGCTCTTTTTGTATGAAAACGGATGCGCCCGCGCCTATCTCTAATACATTATTATACGCCGCACAATAGGCATGGCATCTTGCACAATTGACGGGTGCGTTCATGTTTGATGGACTGTTCTGACTTATAGATACATATAATCTATAGCTGATCTTAAAGATGCCGTTTGTCGTATAAATTTCAGTAAGTTGGTGGAAATATGTATTTTATTGTTTAAATTTTAAATTTTTTCGATCTGGTAATAAGACTAAGTGTATCGTTGAGTTTCCTCTCTCAATACGCGTGTCTCGATAAATAGGGAGAAAGTGGAGAACACGAAAAATATAATGTGATTCTATAAAACATATAAATTAATTAGTTAAAAAAAATTGTCTTTATGTACCACCTGCACGTACCCACTGTATATAATGATCAAAAATAAATTATTACATTAACGACTTAACTAATTTAAATACAGTAAAAAAACAGAATTAAAAAGTTGGAATTCGACCCTGTGATCTCATTGGTCTTTTAGGTTTGTTGAACACTGTTTAGTAACAATAAATTAGATAAGCAATATGAGCATGTATTATGAGTGCCCGAGGGCGATAAGAGCGCTATCTGTCATTACGTTTGATAAATTAGAAAGCTTTACGTGTCTCCTGCGAGCATGTGAAGTGATTAACATACGCGTAAGTAACAGTTAAGTCGTATAACAGGTTCATTTCGTTTTTTCTGTCAACTTCTAGATTGACAACTCTACTATAGAGTTTGTGTGTATGTACGTATTCAATATCTCTAAATTACTTTGTGTTTTATTTATATACCTATTAAAGTTTTATGAAGTTAGATTTCGAAACTCAATATGCAGCAATTTTGAATTTTGGCGGAAATTGGAGAACAGAATGTTTTGACTTCTCTCTCTTCATATTCTGATATATGTGTGATGCAAAATAAAGCTACAAAACAGTTATAAAAGGTGTTCAATAATCGCAGATACATGTTGTTTAATCTTCGTTAATTTGTATTTATTTGTTTTAGTTAAATATAAAAATACTAAAAACACATAGTTTAATAGTATTTTTCACCCTTTTTTAAAATGCACCAATAACTCCCTTAACCAATAACTCCCTTAATGGTGATACTCAGTTTTATAATAATTTCAGTGAACAGCGCCCCTCTCTCGTTTCACGGAACCCCAAACCGTTCGCAGTGGAAGCCATTGAGACTTAAAAAGTTGTAATTTCAAATAAGGTTAAAATCTACATTCCAGGCCGGTGATAGCACAACCTTTAATTAACTCGCAATGACATTTTGTACGTTCTGTATTGGTGATTCAATATTTTTTTGTAGAGCTGCTTGTTTAGCTTTTTCGTCGTTACATCTTGTTAGAGCTAAAAAAATTAATACTATCGGTCTCTTTATGATAGAATTCATAAATTAATTAATTAGAATTTATTGAAAAGTTGCGTTAATATATATATTTTATTTTATTAAATTTTAAAATGTTGAGCCGACTCTATATTTATCACCTGCTATGTTGAATATGTTTAATCATTGAGAGGAAGAACCGTTATCAATATAAGACAGCAATAATGAGTACTTAAGAGGCGTCTCAATTATTTTAGTCTAATTACAATGCTCCTCTTCGAGCGGTAAAGCCCTAAGGGCTGCCATAATGTAAGCATACGTTACGTTGTTCAATATAGACATGAGCGAAATTTGATAAAGGATATCACGATTAATTGTATTAATATCATTCGATGCGTGTGCAAATTGCAAGTCATTGCGTTTTGAGTGGCAGAGCTCAACACCGCGTTTAGTCTTGTGACCAGAGCGAGAGATTAAAAACAAATAACAAAGTAGCAATCGAAAGCACAGCCGCCGCCTTTACAGACAGACAACGCATCTGCAGCTCCTCTGGTGTTACCCGAGGCAAGGCACGACGCCTTGCCTTGCATCGTGGTCTCAATAAAAAAAATCTTTATTAAATATAAAAAATAAATTATACTAATAAATATAAAACTTTCGATCAGGACAATAACATTTTATATCTGCTATAAATATTAATACTTTCAAATCGTTATTGATCTCGCACACACTAGTTTCTTGTGCTTCATACAAAAGAAATAAAAAAAAAACATCCAAAGCACAAGGTAAGTTTATGAGTCGCAACTTCACCGATACTTGTCCGATAAGAGGGTTGCACTGACGGGGTGAGGCTATATTATTAAGTTCTTTAGTTATCGCTTTATCTTTCTGTTGTTTACTTTTCTTGTGTTATTTGAAACGCATTTTTTTTTGCTTCAGCTATATTCTAGCGGAGTAGATAGGGGAAATCTATGTAGTGTTAAGACACTCCGTTCCCCACACACCGTCTAATTTTTAAAACATTATGTATTGAGTTGCGGAACTTACCAATGTGTTTTGTCTTCTTATCAGGCCGAAAAAAACCATTTATAAAATCATCAATCAAGAGGGAATCGAACACGCAATGGTCATGATCATTATTACAAATATTTTTTAGGAAAATTTTGCTAACTTTTAAAGATATTATTTAGTTGACCTCATACACATGCTTTCAAAAATATAATTTTGTGCATATTTTCGTCAATGCGAGATTGTACGTACCAATATTACAAACAAGAAGTAATATTTTCAATGTATTTTAAAGTAGATCCAGATATGGATTATGGATAATATATTTTTTTAACTCTAGATTCCCACAGAAATTCAAAGGGCACCATAAAATTTTAAATATAAGGAAATTCGATTTTGAATTAGGTCCAATTCTAGGTCGAGCTTTATATCTCACATCACAGCCTCATGCCCCTTGTACAGACAAATTGCTCTTATCACGTCCACTTAAGGGTCTAAAATTGGGCGCGGCGGGTACTCGTTCACTCTAATACTCCATAGGATTAGTTACCCTAAAACAAAAAGTCTAAGGTATATTTTCCTTTGATCGCCTTATCGTATTCTTCATCGTACTGTCCGATCAACTCCATTTCAAATTATTATAGTACCCTATATGACTGGAAATTGCTCTGCGCTCTGCACGTCTCGGCGGAGTTGCCGACTTTCAAAGAAAATGGAAACATAATTAAGTTGCGATAGGTCCGAGTTCGATTAAATGTCTTTATGTAACAACTAATGTAAGTTGGAGGTAACACTATCAGGAATTCAGATTTCTTGGTGGAAGTGGGGTTTTCGGGTAAATTAATTTTCAAAATTGTATTATTTGTCAATTTATGTTAATTAGATCAATTTCATTATTTCAATTGAGGCTCTGTTTTTGTTTCTTAAAATAAGTTATTAACTTATTTTAAGTTCCCTTGTTGTTTTCAAATAACTTTCTTTTTTGTGTCTGTTCTACGTTATTATCGATACAACGTATTTTTTTACACATGTCGTTTAAAAGGCAATTAAATCTGAAAAGTAATCGAGAAGTCCGTAATGTTTTATATAAATAATAATTTAAATACCTAAAGCAACTCCAATTTACCTGCATTAACTCAGCGTCAGTCTCACGTAACAGAATTACGAACGAATGCAATTATAAAAAAAATTGTAAAAAAAAACGCAATTACATCAACAATGTTGGTGACTTATCTTACTTTATTTGGTTTCCAGTTCCTACAGCATTCTCGCACGGTGTGTACCCATTCGCCCACGAGGTGGAAAGGGACGGGCTGTTCCATACAAACAACAGCGGCAGCCGAGCACGTAGCCCCCCGGTATTCTGAACTAATAGGTACGCAGTTCATTCCCAGATACGTCGGACAAAAACCACATTATATCCAGAGTGGTGTCGGCGTGCGGGCGGCCATAATGGAAGCGCCAAATGGACTTTTAACGGACTGCAGCTGACGGTGACGCTGCGTGGACGGTAATGTGGCGTGTATGTAGTTTACTTTGAAAACGGAAAAAAATGTGTTTGGGGTAATCAAGTATGTGATTACCAAGTCTGTGCTTGGTTGTCAAGAATTTACATTGTCGGTAATGATGTAGACTGTCATGTTATATGAACGCTTGTTTTAAGCTGTTACAGATAAATATTTAGCCAATTCTAATAAAAATAAATTGTGTAAATATAAACTTTTTAAAAGAAAAATATGTATATGGCATAAATTGTACGCATATACCATAATATATAATCTAACTTTGAAAGGGTTATTCGAAGTTTCTATTACAAATCGATTTCTAATACAGAATGATATTGAAACACGCTCCTAAGTCTAAATAAAATATATTTTATATATGCCTACATACAAATATATAAAAAATCCAACTTTAGACCCCGTTCACGAGATAAGATAACGTATTGCAAAGCATGAGCGACATTCCGGTTCTCTCTAATGCGAGACTGTTTGTTCCTTTATCGTGCTGGCATTCGTTTTCGGTATCAACTCTCATTTCCATATCTGGTGAGCTCTCGAGCATGTCAATAGTGTCTAAGTGAGTGGGTTTGAACGACTATGCTAGTCACTCGACGTTGCTTTCTTTTTGTAAGTTTATGTGTGTATATTCTGTGGAGCAGCAAGTGCTTTAAGACTAGAATTTTTAGCTAGTCCAGTTTTATATGGTAGATTTGTAAAACAAAAAAATATATTTTTTAAGTTCAATGGTGAACATAGGTTAAAATCTATATACATATATAATATATTTATGTATTTATAGCTCTTCCGTTTCTTAGTGAACGACAGATAACGCAGAACGCACAGTAAAAACTACTAGATTTAGAAAGATGAAATTTGGCTTGGCTAGGTGAGGAAGTGTAGGGAAGCACTAATAGAAGATTTCTCAAAGTACCCATAGAAACGGTAAATATAGGATTTTCTATGTTATTTCATAGTATACGCAAACAAAAGTTGCGACCGACGACAAATATTCTTATAAAAATTAAAGTTTAACATTTCATATTCACGTAGATGTCACTCAGCAGAGATGTCAACAACAAAGAAGTTATACTAACATACAATCTACATTTTATTAACCTGTCTATATATATATATATATATA
>DVQM01000363.1:0-18538 GCA_018231645.1 Heliconius ricini | reverse complement strand
ATATTCTCCTCTTCACTATCGCTTTCTGATTCTAATTCACTTGTAAATAGTTCTTGGTCTATTTCCATGTTTTTTTCAATTACAGAAGTTTCTTGTTCATCATGTTCTGAAAATTCTTCTTCTATGTCCGTTATATTTTTTAGGTAATTTGTAATTTTCAAATGCTTTGACATTTTTAGGGTAAATATCTACAACCGATACTTTAGCTTCTCTTCTTCAAATAAATAATGATAAAAAAATTGCAAAAATCCTTTTTAGAAGTGCACTACGTGAGATTGTAATCAATACTATTGTTATCTACTCTTTTCAACTATAAGCGACTCTGAGATAATCGTAAAAAAGTTACTTTGAAATAACTTTATACCAGTTGTTCCCACCGGTCATATTGACCGACCGCGGTAGGTAGGCCACATAACAATTTTTTTTTGGAAAAATAAAAAAATAACTTAAAGTAAAGAGTGAAGAAAATATTATATGCAAATTCTAAGAATTATCATATAGTTTGATAACAATATTATAACATTAAAACTGTGTAAATTGGACAAAAAGTCTCAAAACGGTCAATTTGACCGCTACTGGTAGGTTTAGTGTTAATTTTATTATAATTACTTTTATTATCACAGTTATTATTTCATTGTTATTACAAAATTACTTGTTACTGTGACAACCGCATGAGAGACGCTCTTCTGGACCCGGAGCCTTTCGCATCCGGTTTGGACGATTATCACGTCTAGGAAGCTATCCCTGGGCTCATGGGAGGGTGATGACGCGTGAGACTGCTCTAGATCCATATCCCTGGTGATTTAACTGCTTCTTTCCTCCTGCTCCTTTGGGACCAGATATAGGGTTCCGTCATTAAGAGATCCTTGAGGGAGTGGACGATGGGGCTTGCGTAGTAAATATTCGTGTAAACTCCGGTGAGGACATATGCGACGTATGGGATACATAGGGCTCCGATGTATGCAAGGCAAATTGCATGAGATGTTGTGGTTGTCATATTCAAAGACTACACACACATTGAGGAATAAATTTGGTTATCCAAGATAAAGGGCACAAGAGTAATTAGTAAGATTTGTCGGTAAAGACATTTCTTACAGCTCGGTAACGTTTTGATGTAAACAAGTTTTGGAAACGAGATGGGTGCTACTATAGTTTTAAGCGCTGATCGTACAAAGCACCAAGTTACGAATATGGCTTAATTGAATATGCTATCAAGATCGACTTCTTCGGAGACTAGTTCTCCGCCATTTCCAGAAGTGATCCTAAATGCAGCAAAATCAGTAATTATTAAGAAATGTGCGCATTCATGTAACTATCTTTAATAAGTCTAATATAAGCACTAAATATGTTTTTTGATTATCCCCTTATTCATTTTTTTATAGTTTTTCTTTAAAGCATTAATTGAGCCCGAGCCTTAAGATCTGCCCGCCATAAAACACGATTCCAACGACGTACTATTAGAAGTTCAATTCTCGTAGCTCGAGGTGTGTCAATACTCTCGATAGATTGGGCTTACATAGATTGGGCGATGGAAACAGCTAGGCTGTTGTTCAAGTTCTTTTAAATGGCATCGTGGAATATTGCGAGCCGATCCGTTTAATCTAACGATACATACTTAATTCGTGAGCTCCCCGAGATCTATCGTGAGTGTTTTCCTCTTTTGTAATATTCATTTCGTACAATGAAGAAGAAGATGCCATTCTGAGGGCTCTCGGACACGAGGGAGATGGTTGGCTTGACAATTCAATTTACCTGGTAGATGGTAAATCGTTAAATGTATTTAATAATAATCCAAAAGGTGATACAATATTTTAGTTATTTCTTGTAAAGTGAGATTGTGTCCCCCCGTCGTTCCGCAAAAAAGACACTACAGTTTTTTTGTCGCATGGAGCCAAAACGGTCGAATGATAAAGGCTCGGACCATGATCTTGTAATACTTTTAATATTACCATCATTTGCTTTACGTTGCAATTTAGACGCCCTCCTGCCCTTGACCAAGCCCCCAAAGCTCGGGGAGCGTAATATAATTATTAAACATTAATATTTTTTATAATTATATATATAGAAATAGTATTCCTACAATCAATTAAAACAGACTGCTAAGAACTATAATATTAATACAAAAATATATATTTGCAATTTTAATCTAGAAACAATAATTTGAATTAAAATAAGTTAAATATTTAAATCGTATAATTTATAAGATTATAGGCAGTCTAATTGTTGAAATTTGACCTGGACTAAATGAAGAAAAGACGAGCAAAATCATCTGTTTACTATCTTCTTTTGATTTGGTGTTGTGTTATTGAATTTTTGTCTTTATTCTTTAATAATTACTGATAATGATAAAAATAATAAAGTATACTGAAGTGAATAGTGTTGGTTAAATTCAATCTAACATTAATATACAATTTCTTATTATTTATTATAATATCTATTTTCCTTTTTAAGTCTTTCTGATAATCTGTAGATTGTCTTTTTTTAACTTTACAAAATCTCTTTATGATATATGGAAGACACTATTACGTATAAAATTTACATTTTCTTTAAAATATTCGTCACACTGTTCTTTGTGATTTAAGGAAAATGATAATATTTCGTATAAATGACTGCAGATTTTAGTATAATCTCAACACATCTTATAAAATCTTTGATCTGGGGAATCACTATATTTTATCTATATTTGATACTAAATTTGCAGCAGTCACTGCATGGATAAGTATGAAAATTACATGAACTAATAAGGGTCAAGTTACAGAAGCTAAAATCAATATGTTATCGTTAGATAAATAATAATGCTGACATAAATCTTGGTTGACATATTCTGGCAAAACCCCTGCTGCAAATGGCTGATGGCTGACTTAGCACCTGAGCAGCAAAGTTCACTTTCATTTTCAGCTTGGCATTTAGACACATATAGTCTTGTTTTAATCATCAACACTGTCTATTTAAGAGAAATATTCTGTGTTCCCATTTGGCAAGACCTATAATGTAATAAATAATATTTTATGTTAAAAATATTTTTTTCAAGTTTTATTAAATTTAGTTATTAGAAACTTATACTGGACTATGTATAATTGTGCTTCTACAAAATGGTATAACCCTTAATTTGGTAGAGGTTCAATGTGTTATATATGTGTAAAATTTATGTATATTTATAAGTTTAGGGTAGTAAGGAATCCAGAAAAAATAAAAAAAAAATGTTGCGACCTTCAGGTTTCCAGGAAACCAATGTTCATCAGAGTGAACATTGCCAAATCTGTCGAAAAATACCACTTTATTGTAATGTTTACTGTGATGAACATAATCAAATTAGGGTACACATTCAAACAGGTAGTGCGGTTTACAAAATATTTTTATTTATATAAAAAACAACACAAAGACATAACAAAATATCTTTTATAACATAATAGAGCCTCTTCTAGCATTTCACAAAAAAACTTAGTATTATTTTGTATGAAAATTGAGAAAACAATTCAAAGTTTTTTTCCGGTAACAAAACAGAGTCTTATATTACATTTCATGCAGTACACAGTAGTATTTTTTAGGCAATATTTGCACCTCCCCATGTCTTCTTTTGTATTAGGAAAGTCGCAAATATTGTCGAAACGTATGGGGCTAATGGGCCTGGGTAACTTAGGGTTCTTTATTGTTGAATTTTCAACGATAGAGTGAGAACGTACAGACCGGTTCTTTTTTGTTATATTAAAACTGTTAGAGTTATTGGATTTAGTGGAATTTACTTCAAAATAAATAAAAGTTATATAGTACAACAACTGTCTTTTAATAATGCCCACAGAGTATATATGAAGAGACAAAAAAATTGAAAAGGCGCGAATTTGCACCACAGACTATATTACTTAGTATCATAGACACAATATAGAAACTAATATTTTAACAAAAACATACTTTATATATAAAATGTTATTTAACTAACTTACTGACTGGACTATTTTCTATTCCTATTCTTAATTTTCCAACTGTGGCTTTACTGCCAGTCAGTCAGTTGTTTGAAAACAAATGTTCGAGGTCTATTATTTTTTCTAGCTAATACTGCAGCACATATGCTGTGTCATGTGCAATATATTCATATGTGTAATATGTTCTGTGTTAGTATTTAAGTGAAATATAATGTCTCTCATTGGAAAATGCGACAGTTGTTGGTTCGATCCTCCCCGCTCAAGGAAACAAATTATGATTTCTTATTTTTTTCATTTTTCGCTTTCAAAAAAAAATACGGTTTCAAAAATAATATTTTCTGTGTTTAGTATTAAAATGAATAAGAATATTTAACGGGGGCTTATTCTATTTAAATAAAATTCCTTCAAATGATGAATGCACTGAAAATAAGTAAGTAGGTACTTAGTGATTTTTTTTATTACTTCAGTGACTAGATTAATACGAATTATTATTTAACGGTAGTAATATTTATTATTTAACAGTAACTTACCTTATATTTGAAAGTTACTCTTCAGCTTCTACCTTTTCATCATTCTTTCATTCTTGTTTCTTCTTTTTAGATTTTTAGACTTTGTGTGACGAATTCTACTTATTTCGTATCATTCTTAAACACAAGTTTGAAGACGCGATAGTTTTTACTTTTCTTTAAATTTCGCCAATCGACGCGTTCATCAATTTCTTTGTTGTTTAAGATCTAACTTA
Organism: Heliconius ricini; assembly: GCA_018231645.1. Taxonomy (NCBI): domain Eukaryota; kingdom Metazoa; phylum Arthropoda; class Insecta; order Lepidoptera; family Nymphalidae; genus Heliconius; species Heliconius ricini. Next base: position 13,876 of record DVQM01000363.1, on the reverse strand, counting down.
TGTTTTTTACGAAACAGCGTACACACGAACAAAACTTGCTCGAAATAAATGATCTTGGCACAGACAGATAGACGGACAAAAAAATATTCTATAAGGGTTTTATTTCATCTTTCAAATAGTGTCCGACCGAAACAATGTTTTTAGCCGAAACCGAAATCGCAACCGAAACTTTTTAATATACAGTATAAAGACAAACTAAACAGTCGATAGAGGTGGTCATAACTAACTTTTTTTATCTTACATACATAGGCCGTAGTTATGCTATTTTCAGAATATAAGCCATACACATGTTGTTTTTAAGGAATAAAAGATAGGTACTTTTATGTAATTTTTTTTCTGTGAAATAGCGAAAAGTTTTTGTTTCAAAAGAATTATTTGGCATTGGGCCAATAGCCAATTTGGCAAATCTGATAATTTTCTAGGATTCAGCACACTAGCCTTCAACGAAATTGACTTCAAGCTACCATGCCGCAAAATTGACTGTTCTATACTATTATTTCTTACAATTTTACATAAAAAAAAATAAGACCAAATATTTTTAAAATGTTTTGTCCTGTTTCATTTGACACCAAATAATTAATGTTTCAACTATTGATTTTAGGAAATTACATAGAGAACTTCAAATTAATAAATTTCTTGCCTCTATTTAAAAATAGTATGTTGTGTATTTAAAAATTGAATGATATAAAATCCTACATCATTCAATCTTGATCAATTCAGAAATCTTGATAAGTACGTATGGCTATTGGTGAAAGCGTTTAGACGGTTTGCAAGTGACGGCGGTTCGAGTTTAACTACGTCCAAATTTAAAGTGCTTTTGGGACGTAGATACCCAACTATACTTTTTTTTATTGTAGTAGGATCCACTCCACCAATCTATCGTCTGGCGTAACCAGAAACATTTTTATTTTTATTTATTTTCGTTTCTCAACTAAGGATCTTAATTTTACTATTTTTTTTATATGTTAAAACCTATTATATCTTATAGGTATTATATATGGTTCCTTACTTGCTAGTTTATTATTGCTATGGGCGGAGTACAGCTTTATTTTTTTTTGTTGTATTGTATTTTTTTATTTTTTTATACATTGTTTGTACTACCATTTATATTAAGGCTTTATGTTGTGACATGTATATAGAAGTCGATAAAGTATTTACTTTTATGTTTACTTTGTATTATTTCGGGTATGATGGGCCGTCTGGTCGAAAGCTATTCTGTTTCTACTTGTCTGCCGTACAAAAAGTCTTGCGGCTTCCCTCTTTTGGCCTCATAGAGCTTTGCCACCTCCTGCACTTTCATGTCTAGCGGGATTAGCCCGCTAAACGCCAGGGCAGCGTTCAGAGAGACTGTCTTGTAAGATTTAATAATCTTCTAGGCAAAACCTCTCTGAACGGTGTCCAGGCACTTGTTTGTGCTAATTTTGGTCATAAGCGCCCATAAGCTGGCAGCGTATACTATTATGGACTCAATTACGGCCACGTATATCATCCTGATGATTTCGAGGTTTAGGCCCCAGTTTAATTTTGCTGATCTTGAAACTTTTTTATATAAATTAATGGCTTTTTTGTAAGTTTTACTAATATGCTTATTAAAGGTTAGTTTTTTGTCTATTATTAGGCCTAAAAGTTTTATTTCATCCACCAATTTAATTGGCATATTTCCCATGTGTACGAAGGGGGCACCATATTTCAGTTTCTTAGTTACAAGCATTGCGTAGGTCTTGTTTGATGCAAATTGTAGATTGTTTTCTATGCCCCATTCGTACACACGGGATAATGTTCGATCCGCTGTCCGAGAAATTTGGGTGCCTGAATCAGCCGAAATCACCAGGACGATGTCGACGGCTTTATAACTTGTGGACCATAATAATTAACGGGGCAACGACTAACAATTACTTAGTTTCGGTTTTGCCGAAGGTTCCGCAGTATTTTGGCCGAAACCGAAACTATAGCCGAACCTAAGATTTTTGGCCGAAACCGAAACTAAATCTTCGGTTTGTCAGTAGTTTTAAGATAAAAACGAAAAAAAAATTCTAATAATTGCTCAAAATAAAATATTATTTTCCTAAAGGATACAAATCTTGCTGTATTTGCCATATTGGTATATAAGGATTATTTGAATTACCATCATATATACCTCCCAGGCCCTGACTCCACTGAGGATACGCGTATTCATAATATTGCCCAGGATAAATATGAGCATATTTATATATCCAGTGTACATAGTAACGTAAGTCGGTGAACACATAAATTCTATCTTCATTATATCGTATCTCAAAACAACCAACGCCTACAAGTGTTGTATACTCTGTCATAAGCGCACCCCCGTTCTGAATACCAGCTAACCCTTTAACATTTTTTATACATATAAATTTACCCCACCATTTAGGGATGTATATAGAGCAATCAACAATATCATCTCTAGATAGCAAAGCGTAGAAGATTTTATAATTTTGAAGGATATGTTCCATGTATTCGTAGCCTGAGCCTGCCATCACTAAATCTTGTTCTAAAATCTGATGAGATTTTGTTAATGTTGCGCGAAAGGCATATTGGTAATGATAAGGTCTAGCGCTCCAAATATATATTTGGTCTAACGTTATGATAACAGCTACATCGTGCCGTGGTACATGGGAACCTCTCGGACCGTGTTGGTGTTCTGGATTGCTGCTTCTTGGGAAAATGCGAACAGCACGATGAACACGATATCTGTAAGGTGTATTAAACATGCCAGCTCTCCCTAAGCACCAAACTCGAAGGTCTCTTTGTCGGTGGATGTGTGGGTCTAAAAAATTGGCAGCTGTTATGAGGTGTCGTCGGTTCATTATTGTGGCGGTGGATAGTGGGACAAAATCTGTAATATCAATTAGTACTTTTTTAGAAAACCTATAAAAAAATTACGTAGAAATTATCGATTTAGAGATGACAAAAACAAAGTATAAGTTGCTAGAAGCGCAAAAAATTGATATAATTTTGGTGGAAATGTGACCATTTCAAAGTGGTCAGGGCGCATTCAACTTTTTATACATTTTCTAAAGATAATACTGTAAACAGTTTAAAAATAATGAAAGTTCATGAATTTTAGTCATGGTTACATGACCTAGACTGAATTCATGACTATAAATTTATATTAAAAAAATCTAAAAACAATTAATTCCCTTGAGTGGAAACCCGACCCCTAACCATCGCGTTTGCAGTCTGACGGTCTTAAGTTTTGTAAATAATAACAAAATATACCTATAGATACTCCTGCAATGACATTAAGACGCCGACGTCGTTCAATATCATCCCAATCGAAATGTGGACACCAAAATTTCGTAGATTCAAACTCCGTAATTTGCCATCTGAAAAAACTCGTCCTTGGTAGTCTGTCTTCGCGGAGTGGGTGTGGGGTAGTTGTACCCACATCCCAGAAACATTGAACATAATATAATAGGAAATGTAGGATAATTCTGAAATAAATGAAAAAGATTAGATATTTTTTGTTCGGTTTTGTACCAAGATATTAATAACCCAGTGTTATGTTCCGTCAGTTAACAGGCAATGTCTAGTAAATTAAGCGATGCTCGGGGAAAAGTCTTACCACAAGGTTCCCGGCTGTATGCGATGTAGAGCGTAAAACTATAAGGTAAATAAAAAGGAAACTTAGTTTATACTATACTATATACATTTATATGTATATTGCGAATTCTGGAGGCATTGCGTGCTCAACGCTGCACTTTGTCTAGATGCCAGACCTAAGGATAAATATATATTTAATTAAGTAAAAGAATTTAGCTTCACGCATACCTGTGTACATATGAAATGTTCTATCCAGCACGCAGCAGGGTAGGCAGAGGGAACCTAGTGTTAAAAGACACCGTTCTCCACGTTCCACCGATTTTGGGAGGCATTACGTGTTGAGTGGCAGAACTCAACGCTGCTCTTTGCCTCGACACCAGAGCGAAGAAATGGAAATTTAAATTAAAATAAATATTTCATTTCCTCGAGTGGCGATCTGAACACACATCTGTCACGTTAAAGTCACGCCTTGTGCCCCTGGGCCACGGCGGCCCGGCTCAATTATATATAATAATTAATTATTGTATGAAATTCACCGCGTATTCAGAACCTATACGAGCATACGTCCTGTGCATCTACATTTATTTACAATTAAAGGAGAACATCCGCAAAGTAAAAATTAATAGATTGAATAGATTAATAGATCCTTAAACTTACATATATATATATTTGAGGTTCAATTTAAACGAAATGAGTATATAGATACGCCTACAAACGTAAGTAGGTACGTTAAGTTGGTCGACTTTTGTTATTTGTACCTCCCGTAGATCTACAATCCTGAAATTGGCATAGCACTCAGGGTGAGCGAGACCGACCGCACATGAACGAGTTTTTTTTACAATAATTGCTTAAAAATTTCCAATACAAAATGTTTATCAAAAATTTAATATGCTTTTGCTATGTATTTATTTATATATTCTATTAAGATATTTTACTAATAACACCCAATACTCGAAATAGTTTATTTCTTTTACTATCTCTACTAAAAAGGTGTTGAGTTCCAACACTCAATACGTACGAATCGAAAACTACGTTAGGACTGTAGGTTTCCTCTGCTTACCCCGCTATGTGCGGGATACGGCGTGAAGTTAATTAAAATACTGTACTTACATAATTATCATTTTCTTTCTAATTATCGTTCTCTTAATATATGTACGTAATATGTATATCACACTTAAAGACAAACTCTTGATAAATGCTACAGAATGAAAACAATCGTTTTCTTTATATAAACATTTAAGCAAATATTTCTTTATTTATAGCAATAAAAAAATTGTTGGTAGCAATAACTTTCTGCGGCAGAATACACAATGTTTATTTATTTGTACATATACATACACCAAGTGGCAAATATGTCAATTTTCATAATGTCCGGGCATTGTATGTAAAGAGATTATGAGGATGGCAATTTGATAATAACTATTAAAATAAATATATTACCCGGCCATTATAGATAATAGTCATCACCTATTAGGCAGAGTAATAAATAACATAAACTAGATAAGAATAAGTCTAATAAGCTATTTAGGTCAAACAAGTAAAGATGTCACAGCATTTGATTTTGAAATTTTAACCTACACTTTTTTTAGCATTTCGGTTGAGTGTTGAGTGGCTAAACTCAATCCCGCGCTTTTCTTCGTTATTAGAGCGAAGATGGAGGGTTGACTGGTGATCAGGGGGCGGTCGAGCTAGCCGGGTGAGACCCTTGGTTAGGAATCAGGGAGAAGGATGAGGTCGCAGAAGGGTTTGTCGCTTGGTATCCGGAGGGCGCGAATGCAGCGGCGCGATGTTTTGTAGGTGGCTGGAGGCATGAGCACGGCTAAATGCATGAGTGGCCAGGCGTCTGACATGGTCCTCCAAGCTCTCTACGCAAGTGAGCAGCAATAGGGAGCCTGGGTGATGAGTGTAAGGGTGATATTTTGACTACAGGTTGGAACGTTGGCGCGGGATCGTTATCGCGTATTAAGCCGGTGCGGAGTAAGGAAGATGTGGCCTCGCGTACATCTTATAGAGTAGCTTGGTTTTTAGTGGGAGGGGCGGGATCAGAACAGCGGCCGTAACAAATGTAGCAACAAATGCATCTCTGGCAGCGTTGGTGGCTTTTTGTACCTGGGTGATCATTGTGAGCTTGCGATCTATCACGATCCCCAGGTGACTGACGTGACTTCTTTCTTCCATCCGACGGTTTCGTTCTCTATGGTCAGTAGAAGCGGCGCTCTTCGCAGTGGTCCGAACGACATGGCCTGCGTCTTGGAGACGTTGAGCTTAAGTCCCGCTAGCCATTCCGGTAGGTGCTCCAGCGCCCCCTAGAGCTTGCAGGCTGCATGTGCAACTAGCGCTATGTAATCTGCGTATAGCGCTAGTGTGGCTCTGTCGATAGATGGGAGTTCGTCAGTGTAGATGGCGTAAAACACTGGGGACAACACACTCCCCTGTGGCTCTCCCGCGGCACTCTCCACCCTAACATTAAAAGATCTCCCCTGAAGAAATGCAGCAAGCCGGGATGCCATCCATACTCGGTCTAAAGTATCAGCGACCTCGAAGAAGTCTGCAGTGACACTCTCCTTCTTGTTGACGGTGTTGGTGATGAGGTGCAGGATTCTCGCGGCCTGTAAGGGTTGTCGAGTGTCCATTTCTGAATGTCGATAACCCTCCGCTTTGCTCGGAGTGTATGCGGGGTATATGCGTTAGTAAATGGTTGTTGGTAGGTGGACTCGGTTGATAGGGTAGTGAGTGCGCCCACATAGGGCCCAGTGCTCTTTCGCCCCTTGACGCAGGCTCGGCGGCTATTCCAGAACTATTGCTTCGCGTACCTCATTAGCGTCCAATTACGTGGACGGTCTGTAGATGGCGAAGAAGTGGTGGGCCCTGTCACCAAGTGTATATATATATATATATATATATACACTTGGTGACAGGGCCCACCACTTCTTCGCCATCTACAGACCGTCCACGTAATTGGACGCTAATGAGGTACGCGAAGCAATAGTTCTGGAATAGCCGCCGAGCCTGCGTCAAGGGGCGAAAGAGCACTGGGCCCTATGTGGGCGCACTCACTACCCTATCAACCGAGTCCACCTACCAACAACCATTTACTAACGCATATACCCCGCATACACTCCGAGCAAAGCGGAGGGTTATCGACATTCAGAAATGGACACTCGACAACCCTTACAGGCCGCGAGAATCCTGCACCTCATCACCAACACCGTCAACAAGAAGGAGAGTGTCACTGCAGACTTCTTCGAGGTCGCTGATACTTTAGACCGAGTATGGATGGCATCCCGGCTTGCTGCATTTCTTCAGGGGAGATCTTTTAATGTTAGGGTGGAGAGTGCCGCGGGAGAGCCACAGGGGAGTGTGTTGTCCCCAGTGTTTTACGCCATCTACACTGACGAACTCCCATCTATCGACAGAGCCACACTAGCGCTATACGCAGATTACATAGCGCTAGTTGCACATGCAGCCTGCAAGCTCTAGGGGGCGCTGGAGCACCTACCGGAATGGCTAGCGGGACTTAAGCTCAACGTCTCCAAGACGCAGGCCATGTCGTTCGGACCACTGCGAAGAGCGCCGCTTCTACTGACCATAGAGAACGAAACCGTCGGATGGAAGAAAGAAGTCACGTCAGTCACCTGGGGATCGTGATAGATCGCAAGCTCACAATGATCACCCAGGTACAAAAAGCCACCAACGCTGCCAGAGATGCATTTGTTGCTACATTTGTTACGGCCGCTGTTCTGATCCCGCCCCTCCCACTAAAAACCAAGCTACTCTATAAGATGTACGCGAGGCCACATCTTCCTTACTCCGCACCGGCTTAATACGCGATAACGATCCCGCGCCAACGTTCCAACCTGTAGTCAAAATATCACCCTTACACTCATCACCCAGGCTCCCTATTGCTGCTCACTTGCGTAGAGAGCTTGGAGGACCATGTCAGACGCCTGGCCACTCATGCATTTAGCCGTGCTCATGCCTCCAGCCACCTACAAAACATCGCGCCGCTGCATTCGCGCCCTCCGGATACCAAGCGACAAACCCTTCTGCGACCTCATCCTTCTCCCTGATTCCTAACCAAGGGTCTCACCCGGCTAGCTCGACCGCCCCCTGATCACCAGTCAACCCTCCATCTTCGCTCTAATAACGAAGAAAAGCGCGGGATTGAGTTTAGCCACTCAACACTCAACCGAAATGCTAAAAAAAGTGTAGGTTAAAATTTCAAAATCAAATGCTGTGACATCTTTACTTGTTTGACCTAAATAGCTTATTAGACTTATTCTTATCTAGTTTATGTTATTTATTACTCTGCCTAATAGGTGATGACTATTATCTATAATGGCCGGGTAATATATTTATTTTAATAGTTATTATCAAATTGCCATCCTCATAATCTCTTTACATACAATGCCCGGACATTATGAAAATTGACATATTTGCCACTTGGTGTATGTATATGTACAAATAAATAAACATTGTGTATTCTGCCGCAGAAAGTTATTGCTACCAACAATTTTTTTATTGCTATAAATAAAGAAATATTTGCTTAAATGTTTATATAAAGAAAACGATTGTTTTCATTCTGTAGCATTTATCAAGAGTTTGTCTTTAAGTGTGATATACATATTACGTACATATATTAAGAGAACGATAATTAGAAAGAAAATGATAATTATGTAAGTACAGTATTTTAATTAACTTCACGCCGTATCCCGCACATAGCGGGGTAAGCAGAGGAAACCTACAGTCCTAACGTAGTTTTCGATTCGTACGTATTGAGTGTTGGAACTCAACACCTTTTTAGTAGAGATAGTAAAAGAAATAAACTATTTCGAGTATTGGGTGTTATTAGTAAAATATCTTAATAGAATATATAAATAAATACATAGCAAAAGCATATTAAATTTTTGATAAACATTTTGTATTGGAAATTTTTAAGCAATTATTGTAAAAAAAACTCGTTCATGTGCGGTCGGTCTCGCTCACCCTGAGTGCTATGCCAATTTCAGGATTGTAGATCTACGGGAGGTACAAATAACAAAAGTCGACCAACTTAACGTACCTACTTACGTTTGTAGGCGTATCTATATACTCATTTCGTTTAAATTGAACCTCAAATATATATATATGTAAGTTTAAGGATCTATTAATCTATTCAATCTATTAATTTTTACTTTGCGGATGTTCTCCTTTAATTGTAAATAAATGTAGATGCACAGGACGTATGCTCGTATAGGTTCTGAATACGCGGTGAATTTCATACAATAATTAATTATTATATATAATTGAGCCGGGCCGCCGTGGCCCAGGGGCACAAGGCGTGACTTTAACGTGACAGATGTGTGTTCAGATCGCCACTCGAGGAAATGAAATATTTATTTTAATTTAAATTTCCATTTCTTCGCTCTGGTGTCGAGGCAAAGAGCAGCGTTGAGTTCTGCCACTCAACACGTAATGCCTCCCAAAATCGGTGGAACGTGGAGAACGGTGTCTTTTAACACTAGGTTCCCTCTGCCTACCCTGCTGCGTGCTGGATAGAACATTTCATATGTACACAGGTATGCGTGAAGCTAAATTCTTTTACTTAATTAAATATATATTTATCCTTAGGTCTGGCATCTAGACAAAGTGCAGCGTTGAGCACGCAATGCCTCCAGAATTCGCAATATACATATAAATGTATATAGTATAGTATAAACTAAGTTTCCTTTTTATTTACCTTATAGTTTTACGCTCTACATCGCATACAGCCGGGAACCTTGTGGTAAGACTTTTCCCCGAGCATCGCTTAATTTACTAGACATTGCCTGTTAACTGACGGAACATAACACTGGGTTATTAATATCTTGGTACAAAACCGAACAAAAAATATCTAATCTTTTTCATTTATTTCAGAATTATCCTACATTTCCTATTATATTATGTTCAATGTTTCTGGGATGTGGGTACAACTACCCCACACCCACTCCGCGAAGACAGACTACCAAGGACGAGTTTTTTCAGATGGCAAATTACGGAGTTTGAATCTACGAAATTTTGGTGTCCACATTTCGATTGGGATGATATTGAACGACGTCGGCGTCTTAATGTCATTGCAGGAGTATCTATAGGTATATTTTGTTATTATTTACAAAACTTAAGACCGTCAGACTGCAAACGCGATGGTTAGGGGTCGGGTTTCCACTCAAGGGAATTAATTGTTTTTAGATTTTTTTAATATAAATTTATAGTCATGAATTCAGTCTAGGTCATGTAACCATGACTAAAATTCATGAACTTTCATTATTTTTAAACTGTTTACAGTATTATCTTTAGAAAATGTATAAAAAGTTGAATGCGCCCTGACCACTTTGAAATGGTCACATTTCCACCAAAATTATATCAATTTTTTGCGCTTCTAGCAACTTATACTTTGTTTTTGTCATCTCTAAATCGATAATTTCTACGTAATTTTTTTATAGGTTTTCTAAAAAAGTACTAATTGATATTACAGATTTTGTCCCACTATCCACCGCCACAATAATGAACCGACGACACCTCATAACAGCTGCCAATTTTTTAGACCCACACATCCACCGACAAAGAGACCTTCGAGTTTGGTGCTTAGGGAGAGCTGGCATGTTTAATACACCTTACAGATATCGTGTTCATCGTGCTGTTCGCATTTTCCCAAGAAGCAGCAATCCAGAACACCAACACGGTCCGAGAGGTTCCCATGTACCACGGCACGATGTAGCTGTTATCATAACGTTAGACCAAATATATATTTGGAGCGCTAGACCTTATCATTACCAATATGCCTTTCGCGCAACATTAACAAAATCTCATCAGATTTTAGAACAAGATTTAGTGATGGCAGGCTCAGGCTACGAATACATGGAACATATCCTTCAAAATTATAAAATCTTCTACGCTTTGCTATCTAGAGATGATATTGTTGATTGCTCTATATACATCCCTAAATGGTGGGGTAAATTTATATGTATAAAAAATGTTAAAGGGTTAGCTGGTATTCAGAACGGGGGTGCGCTTATGACAGAGTATACAACACTTGTAGGCGTTGGTTGTTTTGAGATACGATATAATGAAGATAGAATTTATGTGTTCACCGACTTACGTTACTATGTACACTGGATATATAAATATGCTCATATTTATCCTGGGCAATATTATGAATACGCGTATCCTCAGTGGAGTCAGGGCCTGGGAGGTATATATGATGGTAATTCAAATAATCCTTATATACCAATATGGCAAATACAGCAAGATTTGTATCCTTTAGGAAAATAATATTTTATTTTGAGCAATTATTAGAATTTTTTTTTCGTTTTTATCTTAAAACTACTGACAAACCGAAGATTTAGTTTCGGTTTCGGCCAAAAATCTTAGGTTCGGCTATAGTTTCGGTTTCGGCCAAAATACTGCGGAACCTTCGGCAAAACCGAAACTAAGTAATTGTTAGTCGTTGCCCCGTTAATTATTATGGTCCACAAGTTATAAAGCCGTCGACATCGTCCTGGTGATTTCGGCTGATTCAGGCACCCAAATTTCTCGGACAGCGGATCGAACATTATCCCGTGTGTACGAATGGGGCATAGAAAACAATCTACAATTTGCATCAAACAAGACCTACGCAATGCTTGTAACTAAGAAACTGAAATATGGTGCCCCCTTCGTACACATGGGAAATATGCCAATTAAATTGGTGGATGAAATAAAACTTTTAGGCCTAATAATAGACAAAAAACTAACCTTTAATAAGCATATTAGTAAAACTTACAAAAAAGCCATTAATTTATATAAAAAAGTTTCAAGATCAGCAAAATTAAACTGGGGCCTAAACCTCGAAATCATCAGGATGATATACGTGGCCGTAATTGAGTCCATAATAGTATACGCTGCCAGCTTATGGGCGCTTATGACCAAAATTAGCACAAACAAGTGCCTGGACACCGTTCAGAGAGGTTTTGCCTAGAAGATTATTAAATCTTACAAGACAGTCTCTCTGAACGCTGCCCTGGCGTTTAGCGGGCTAATCCCGCTAGACATGAAAGTGCAGGAGGTGGCAAAGCTCTATGAGGCCAAAAGAGGGAAGCCGCAAGACTTTTTGTACGGCAGACAAGTAGAAACAGAATAGCTTTCGACCAGACGGCCCATCATACCCGAAATAATACAAAGTAAACATAAAAGTAAATACTTTATCGACTTCTATATACATGTCACAACATAAAGCCTTAATATAAATGGTAGTACAAACAATGTATAAAAAAATAAAAAAATACAATACAACAAAAAAAAATAAAGCTGTACTCCGCCCATAGCAATAATAAACTAGCAAGTAAGGAACCATATATAATACCTATAAGATATAATAGGTTTTAACATATAAAAAAAATAGTAAAATTAAGATCCTTAGTTGAGAAACGAAAATAAATAAAAATAAAAATGTTTCTGGTTACGCCAGACGATAGATTGGTGGAGTGGATCCTACTACAATAAAAAAAAGTATAGTTGGGTATCTACGTCCCAAAAGCACTTTAAATTTGGACGTAGTTAAACTCGAACCGCCGTCACTTGCAAACCGTCTAAACGCTTTCACCAATAGCCATACGTACTTATCAAGATTTCTGAATTGATCAAGATTGAATGATGTAGGATTTTATATCATTCAATTTTTAAATACACAACATACTATTTTTAAATAGAGGCAAGAAATTTATTAATTTGAAGTTCTCTATGTAATTTCCTAAAATCAATAGTTGAAACATTAATTATTTGGTGTCAAATGAAACAGGACAAAACATTTTAAAAATATTTGGTCTTATTTTTTTTTATGTAAAATTGTAAGAAATAATAGTATAGAACAGTCAATTTTGCGGCATGGTAGCTTGAAGTCAATTTCGTTGAAGGCTAGTGTGCTGAATCCTAGAAAATTATCAGATTTGCCAAATTGGCTATTGGCCCAATGCCAAATAATTCTTTTGAAACAAAAACTTTTCGCTATTTCACAGAAAAAAAATTACATAAAAGTACCTATCTTTTATTCCTTAAAAACAACATGTGTATGGCTTATATTCTGAAAATAGCATAACTACGGCCTATGTATGTAAGATAAAAAAAGTTAGTTATGACCACCTCTATCGACTGTTTAGTTTGTCTTTATACTGTATATTAAAAAGTTTCGGTTGCGATTTCGGTTTCGGCTAAAAACATTGTTTCGGTCGGACACTATTTGAAAGATGAAATAAAACCCTTATAGAATATTTTTTTGTCCGTCTATCTGTCTGTGCCAAGATCATTTATTTCGAGCAAGTTTTGTTCGTGTGTACGCTGTTTCGTAAAAAACATAAGTTAGATCTTAAACAACAAAGAAATTGATGAACGCGTCGATTGGCGAAATTTAAAGAAAAGTAAAAACTATCGCGTCTTCAAACTTGTGTTTAAGAATGATACGAAATAAGTAGAATTCGTCACACAAAGTCTAAAAATCTAAAAAGAAGAAACAAGAATGAAAGAATGATGAAAAGGTAGAAGCTGAAGAGTAACTTTCAAATATAAGGTAAGTTACTGTTAAATAATAAATATTACTACCGTTAAATAATAATTCGTATTAATCTAGTCACTGAAGTAATAAAAAAAATCACTAAGTACCTACTTACTTATTTTCAGTGCATTCATCATTTGAAGGAATTTTATTTAAATAGAATAAGCCCCCGTTAAATATTCTTATTCATTTTAATACTAAACACAGAAAATATTATTTTTGAAACCGTATTTTTTTTTGAAAGCGAAAAATGAAAAAAATAAGAAATCATAATTTGTTTCCTTGAGCGGGGAGGATCGAACCAACAACTGTCGCATTTTCCAATGAGAGACATTATATTTCACTTAAATACTAACACAGAACATATTACACATATGAATATATTGCACATGACACAGCATATGTGCTGCAGTATTAGCTAGAAAAAATAATAGACCTCGAACATTTGTTTTCAAACAACTGACTGACTGGCAGTAAAGCCACAGTTGGAAAATTAAGAATAGGAATAGAAAATAGTCCAGTCAGTAAGTTAGTTAAATAACATTTTATATATAAAGTATGTTTTTGTTAAAATATTAGTTTCTATATTGTGTCTATGATACTAAGTAATATAGTCTGTGGTGCAAATTCGCGCCTTTTCAATTTTTTTGTCTCTTCATATATACTCTGTGGGCATTATTAAAAGACAGTTGTTGTACTATATAACTTTTATTTATTTTGAAGTAAATTCCACTAAATCCAATAACTCTAACAGTTTTAATATAACAAAAA
>DVQM01000362.1:0-18539 GCA_018231645.1 Heliconius ricini | reverse complement strand
TGTGAGGCTTTTTCTGAAAGGGTAAATTAAAAAATTCAGTGACATCAGCAAATTTAATAGAGTTTTAAAAGTATGATGAAACTTACATTACATTGGTAAAACGAACGTAATATTACAAAAAAATATACGTATAAGAAATAATTAGTTTTATATATATTTTTATAAATATCAAATATCAACATTGGTCGTATTTTTTAAATCTAAACCCATCAAATGTTCTAATAGCAATTACGATAACGTAGTAAAAAAATCATATTAGAATTGTCAGTCAATTCTGTTTATTACATCAATAATCATACACTTTAAACGGACGAAGACGGGGGCGGGCCGCTAGTATGAGATAAATTAGAAACACACACACTATTTTCACCTTTCTCATATTTAAAATTTACCAATACATGCACGTAGAAGTTGGCGGGTCTCAACGCCGCGTTTTTACTAACCAAACAGAAGTAGCCTTTTGCTCGAGCACAATTGAATCCACAACTATCTTTCTCTCAGACACGTCTCAACTCCGTCACGACGACTTCAATCCATTTACTAAATTGATTTTGTTTCTTTTAATTAAAAATCTAATAATTAATACCCGGAGCGCAGCGACATCAATATAACCAACCACCGACAATGTTTTCAACCTACATTAACGAAATTGACGTCGAATTGCGATGCATTTTTAATACTATTGAAGATATTTTAATACCCTAATGGTTTCCCGTAAAATGTTATAACAAAAACGGTATATTTTTTAAAACCTACGGTTAGCAGGATAATTTATTTGTGACACCTGTTACGTGAGAATAAACTTGTCTTTGTAGATAACATAGCTTTTTTACATTACGCTGTATCTTGTATATAACAAGGTCTACCTCATTGTAGATAGAGGGAACCTGGGAACCGAGTGTTAAAACACTCTCAACTTCCATATAGAAACTTCTATTCCCTTCTTCTACTACTTCATATTAACAAAGAGCGGATATATAAAAATAAATAATTCCAGCACGTGGCGATCGAACGCAACCATCCCTGCAATCGATCGCTCTTACATTTCGACGCAGTTCCACTGCACCACGGCGACTTTCATAAACGCAACCTAAATTAAAAGACAATAAAAAATATCACAAATAGTCCAAAATATACTTATTACAAACAAATTGTAGTACAAGTTAATTATAAATGTACAAAAAAAAACAATAAAAGGGGTATTCTATTTCAAAAGTAATCATCCAAATGTTTATGTATCACGAACTGTCTATCTGGGTAGATATATGTAGGAATTTTATATTGAATTAGCTTGTACGGGGATATATTGTTACGTTAGTATAGGTATATACGTACATATTTTTCTATATTGACCTTCAAGTATGGACGTCAAAATATTTTAACACATTGATGGACATCAGATCTCACGGATCGCTATTATACTTCATGGACACTAAATTAAAAGAATATTTATTAAATGTATTAAGAAAATTACATTATAAGGCATTTTTTTAAGTCTTTAATGCCTGAGATCAATAAAGAACCAAAACTTAAAAAAAAATTAAACTACTAACCTGTAAGTTTAAACAAATATAAAGCTAAAGACTCGATCGCAACTGATACAAGCGTAATATTCTTACCTGCCGTTGTGACGTCGATCTCAATTTAAAGCAGAAGTACTTGATTTATTAATTTTAGATTTTTACATGGCGTGGCAGATTTTTGCAGTCGCTCATACCGCAATCAAAAATTAAGAAAAAGACAAATTATCTTACAAATAGCTAGGATGATGGATGCAACCTCCCGACTCCGAATACGTTTGGACACAAAACTGAAACTACTGAGCGTTGTAGGAGTAGAGCGTGCGGGGAAATGGCAAACGATTTACATAAGATTTGCGAGGGCGGCCTGTGAGACCGCACGTCCATAGTTAAATAATCATTCCCCGAACGGGACTCGAACCGCCTGACGCTTTACCGCTGCGCAGCAATGGCGTCCACAGTATTAAAGGAGGTATATATTATATTCTAAAACATTTTGACTACTAAATTAACTTTCAAATAACAACAAATATCCAACAATTTTCTTATAAGTTGGTGGATATGGGAACGCTAGTAAATATTAATGTGCGTATACCTTACAAATTTAATTGAAATTCAGCTTTTTTACGAGCCACTTTAATGAGAGCGTTGAGAAATGGGTAGCTGCTGCATAAAATTAAATTTATATGTAAAGTGTGGGCCATTAAGTTGAGGGGATTTAAAATATATATATATATAAAAAAAATACAAATTATAGGATAGAAACATTTATAAAAAAGAGCTAAAACATTTGTTTCTAGTTTTATATTCTGCAGCAAGAAACTTCTTGATTCTTCACTTTTACTAAATTGTAAAAGTGAAGAATCAAGAAGTTTCTTCAATCAAGAAGTCGGTTATTATCATTTTGAAATGAACCCTGAAAAAGACACTAAAAATATAATTAATTTTAAATTGTTTTCCATCAATATTTATTAGCAGAGTTGGTTATCTTTATTAAGAAACACGTAACTTACATGCCTTATATAAACTTACTTGAAACTGTCGTGGCGCACTGGTAAAGCGTTTGCATATAAATGTGACGGCTTTTGATTTGGTCTTCATCCGGAGACTAATTATATTTGTTTTTTTGTTTTCATTTCTTTGCTCTGGTGAACAAAGTCTGGTATAGATTTTCGCCATTAAACATGCCATGTGTTAAAAGTGGGGCAGTACTTAGGTAACCGACTATCTAAATAGACCTAGATCCCAGTCCCGCCAGACCTACGTCATTTTAGCAAAGCTGTATTTTTTTGCATTATTAATCTGTATTGATGACAGTATGCGTACTCATCAACTTGAAAGTGGAGACCTTTCAGAGGTAGCTCAAACTAAAGGTACCTAAAAACCATGCCCACCTTCGTTAAAGTAGAAAGGCTTGTATTTAAGTATGTTATTAAGAATATTGTAAAAAATATATATTCATTATTGCCAGACCCTTTACGTGAGCATTTACTCCCGCCAGATGCCCTAAAGGTTGCTTAAAATTGAGGCAAACTACGTCATACTAGCCTAAATTTTACATTTATTATTTAAGGTACTATTGCGAGACCCATTATAAGCAGCCAGACCAGTACGATGGGCCAATAATACTCCCAGACGCGATAAATCTTCCGTGGGAGTGAGGACAAAATATTCCATGTGCGAGTAGCGTGTTCTAAATTCTAAATTCACAAGCAAAAACGATATTTCTTCTCAAAACAATCATCAAAATATTCATCACTTGTTCCTATAATTCTATGCCAAGTTTACCACAATTATCGGAAGCATTCAGTTTTTATAATATAACATATATTATGAAATCTGAATGATATATAAATTCCTTTAAGAAACATAAATCTCGCTCCCCCACAATTTCGGGTAAATTTATATTTCACGAGAAAAAAAACTTGATGGTATCGTATGACATTCCTCTCGACTTGGCACGTTTAGTGAAATATTGTTAACAATTGGTCGTGATTCGACAGTAAATTGATGTAAAAATCTCATGTATTTTGGAGAGAAATAGGAATATTAGATATTTTTGTTGCTTTATATCAAAGGAGGTCTACGCTATATTCCACATATGATCAAAAAGCCAAAATAAATATAGTGTTAATACATTTCGCCCTCTTTTATTATTTTACCGTGTAATTTTCGTGACATTGAGTGTTCAGGGACACGCCGCATTTAGTCATGTTAACAAAGCCAGGAAATGTAACCTTTTTTTTAACTATTTCTCCGTGTAGGAATCGAACCCAAATCTGTCACGTATGCAGTCAGGGGTAAGTAAGTCAGCCTTAATAATAACAACCCTGCTACGTGTAGGTTACAGCGTAAAGCTAAACAATTAATTACGATACCCATCCACATATTTTTTTTACCTTTTATGCCTACTCTGCTTTATCTAAGACAATGCATGAAACTACAAAATACAAACATTCACTCACTTCAATTTAAAATTTTATATAAATATATAAAATTTAATAACAAAAAAAGAACGTCAATATAAATATTTTATATTTAATGAAATACACACTTTCATTCCATTAGAAGCCAACAAATGCTATAATATATGTAAATAAAATCAACCAACACAGAAATACTTCATAAACATTATACAATAATAAAAGTTCTACAACAAAATTATAAATGAAAATTTAACTTCTATTTTCGTTTGTCTTTTAATTGTATAATAAATATCTTATTTAGATTTAAAACTTAAGCGTGATGTTAATATAAGCTTTTGAAAGCTTTTAAACAATATATTATGTACTTGTGTATTTAAATGTTTGTGCTTTTCACAAACAGGCCTCCATGAATTGACAAAATGTTTCACCTATTTTAAAATTGCATTACAACATGATTTTTCATTTAAATAAAATTCTTACGTTTTAAATGACTTTCAAAGTTATACAATAGAGTGCAGTGAGTAAGCTTATGCCATGCTAATGCGACAAGTGCGCCATCTATAATTATTTACACATCATTAAAGTATATTTAGCCAAATTGGTTGGTTATTTTGCGGTGTGTCCAGCCTTTTACAGATCAGCAATTTCAAGATTCCAATGGGTCAAGCTGATATTGGGGTGCACCAGCCCACAGGTGAACTATTCAGGGCCAAACAGTGTTTCGGCGTGAAATACTGTCTCACTCTGCTGAGTACCCCTAATTTCTTCGACGTCAACTTAGCCTTACGTTCTAGATAATTGTGTTTTGCTTCACTCACTATTCTGCATCATTGTAGTATGTAGTAGACCTAGTGCTATAACACTTCCTTTTATCCACTTTTCACCCCATTCTGGAGGCGTTGCGCGTTTAGTGGCAGATTTCAACGCCGCGGTTTGCCTTGACACGCTTCTATATTGTGTATATCTATTATATTGTGCATATAAAAAAATAACATATAAAAATATTCCAATTCAAACACCAACTTGCAATCGCTTTAATGAAACAGTAACTCAAAAATCGACCGAAAACCTAACAAAACAAAGCTTTCGTAAATTCTGTCCACATTGTTTTATGATGTATTGTTCAAAGTACGGATCAGCAGATGTTGATAACGTAAATTGTTCTATTTGATATGTTTCTCCTAAACGTTCTATAAGTCATGTAATATAATTTATCCACTTCATTTGAAAATGTTATAGTATTTTCAAAATAATTCTTTAAATATATTTTTTATATATTTTTATAAATTTATTATTTTTTTATATATTTTTATAAATTTATTGAGATTTGATTAAACGTTTAGATATAAGTCATGGCGCAGGGCCAAAAGCGTGACTGTAATCGTGACACGAATGAAATAATGAACTGAATGAAATAATAATTAATATTTTCATTTCCTCAATCTAGTAACGAGGTAACGTGCCATTTTAACGCAGCAAAAAGGGAGGAACGTAAGTGTCATAATGGGAACGCAGTATCTTTTTTTTTTTAAGGGAAACATACAGTACATTAAATATATTCTAATAACACACAAATAATAGTACAAATACCAATCAAGTTTCCACAAACTATTTACTCATAAGTCTAAAGAACAACAATTTATGCACATACAAAAAACAAAAAAAAAACAAAAGTTAGAAAACTTTCATTCAGGACAAAAAAATACAAGTAATTTACTGCTAAAAATCTTAACACTAGATTCCCAGGTTCCCTTTGCCTAACTAGCTATATGCGGGATATAAGTTTTCCATATGTAAGATAAAAATTCTTACTTTCTCTGAGGTTTGGAAAGCTAGAAAGAATCATCTAGTACGAGTTACATTCGCCCATTACACCTGTTAACGCTATTAGTATGAGTAAAACGAAAAAATACAGCAACTTACTGAAACTTAATGGTTATGGGTCCAATTTCCACATGAAGCAATAAATAATTTTCACGTTTCCGCTCAATTATACAATATTTTAAATTCGATAGAAAATAAATTCGATAAATTCGATATAAAAGAATATCTTGATATGCTGTATTTAGCCTTTTTAGTTCTACTTTGTATATCGCATCAAGGAGATTAGAGAGAAAGCATGTGTTAAGACACTCCGTTTCACACTTTCCACCGAATCTTCGAAACATTGCGTGTTAAGTGGCGGTAGCTTCTAAAACATAGTTTCTCATACAGGAATTAATCCCACCATGAACTGTGCCATTACTAAACGAACTAACTTCAGATCAAACCTTATTTATATAGAAGTTATACAGGAGAGAACATCGTGAGTAGAAACATTTTACATTAACTAAGTCACGAGCGTCTTTGTAATTGCAGATATTATTGCTTTTCCGGCGACACTTAATCCTTATGTCTATCTCATTAGCATTAGATGATTATGACTTCAATTTGAACTTCAGGAACGATTATATTTTAATTTATTTTCATTTCTCCATACCAGGAAAAAAATTGCGTTTTAACATGCAATGTCTAGAAAATTGGATGTAAAGTAGAGTCTTGATAATTGAAATTTTGTGTCTTACCAATGCGGGAAAAAAACATAGACTAAAACAGAATCATCTCAAAACTTTGATGTAAACCAAGAAATAAAAGCCACATTACCTTTTACAACGTAACACGATGAACTTATTTTATTTTTACGTCTCAATATGTTGCAGAATATATCTGGATTTACGAAATAGAATTTGGCGAGTACACCGTCAAAGTACCGCATCCACATCTGCTAAGGCCACAATGTGATACTACAAATCTTTGTAATTTATGCGCTTTCACGTCCATAAACTTACCATTCTCATTTGTATGTAGACACGTCGTAAACATTTGATTTCTCTTTGGTAGTCTTTTACGTTAGTGGCCTGTCTGATCTTGTTTTGTATTCTACAGGTATCTTGACTTTACGTAATAGGTATAGTTCTGTTCCATAGTGCCATGACGGCGCTACGTAAGTTTGCATATTTTGCCACTATGCTAGGTTGTGGAAAAACAACATTGTGGAATTCCATTCTCCACTTACGGTCCATTTTAGAAATAGTATGTTGAGGAAGAAAGTTACACAGGCACTTCACAAGAAAAGATCGTTTTTTGATTTTACGCTTTGTTCTACATATAGCAGGGTAGGCAGAGAGGACTCAGTGTTAAGATTCCGTTCTGCGCTTTGTACTCGGATTTGAGACACGGTGTGCTGAGTTGCGTAACTCAACGCTACGCGAAATACAAAATGTGCCGTTGATTTCCATTACTCTATCACCCAGTTACATCTACAGGACCTGAAGTTATGATACGACTTCAATGTTTTTTAGCGTCACATTGTATCCTGCTACAGCAGCGTAGGCTGAAGGAGCCTGAGAATAAGACACTCCGTTCTGTGTAACTTTTATTATTATTTAACTTTAGTTGACGCTACCTCTGAAAGGGTTTAAGTTAGTGAGTACGCATTCTGTCTTAACTACATATTAGAGTAATGATCCTCGGAATTTCAGCTTTGCTGAATTGAATTAGGTCTGGGGGCCTTCGGATCTTAGACTTTAAGCGATCAAAAAATATTTAATTCTTATTTCTTCGTATCAATTTTCTTCTATCAATTTTGTAGACGTTTTTTTTTCTAAAAATTGCAAATTAGTAATTAATTTAAAATTTCTTTTTAAATTACAAAAAAATAATCTGACAGCTTGACTGTCGTGGGTTCGATTCCTACTAGGGGGTTTTCTTTTTTCACTCTGTCTCCATATTGGGGCGCCACTCAACAAGCAGTGTATAGAAGATTGGGCAGAAAGAGAACAATGGAGTGCACTCATTGCGTCCAATTTTAGTGGCATTTTGGTCTTCTTAGCTATATGAATTTAATATGAAACTTAAAAATGATATTAAAAGCAATGCAAATACTGTTACATTATTACAATGAGTAATCAAAAATTATAATAATTTATAATATTTTTTCCCATCTTTTTAAAATTATATATATGTTATAAAATTTTGTAATATAATATTTAAAAAAGTCTAAATTACCTTATAATAAACAGCCCTGAAGCTTAACATTTAAAAAATAACCCAGGCCTTTGTTCAATTTGTAACCAAAAGAAAAATTTCAAAGCAAACACACAAAAGTAACTTGAACATGATTTAAAAATATCATCCTCTCAGTGAAAGGATCGTAAAATCTTATAGAATACTTCGGTAACAAAATACTTAAAGGGTCAATTTTGTAATACATCTTGCAATATCGACAACTCCGTTTCGTTTTCGTCTGATTGTGATATTGGAAATTTAATACTGTAATAGCTTTAATCGTTATGGTTGCCGGTTTGATTACCACTTGAGTATTTTTTTTTTATTTTCACACTCGTTTAAGATAAAATGTGACATCGAGTTCTGCCACTCAAAATAATGTGTTAAGATTCCGTCGGTCAAGTCAGTCTTTATTCGGTTAGAAAGTGGTAAATGGAGTGCATCGACAGACAACATGCTATTTCTTACCTTTATTTATATGAGATTCTACGTGAAGCTGAAACTGACTGTATTAAATTGAAAATATTTCATACTCGTATAAGTTGAAAAATATATCTTTTTCCAAAAGAGACAAAAAAAACAAATCTGGCATTAAGACAATGTTCTCGAATTTCCATCGACTTTAAAGAGTTTTGTAACGTGATGTTATAGCGGGACACCTCAAAACCAAAAATAGAAAAATAAAAATATTTTAAATACCTACAATCAGTTTCCCATATGAGAATTAAATATAGGACATGTACGATGACATTTTGACATTTTTGTCTGTATTTTCGTCTGCGAGGACCATTTATTTTGAGAAATTAATATCAAATATTTACAAATATTAGGCAATAACAAATCTTCCAAGTCAACGCAATCAAAGGATTTGAGCATTTTTGCACTGTTTTTGCTGCATTTTATAGTATCTATACCGCGTAATCAAACCCATAAAGTTTCTTTTCGAGGACACAACTGTAAAGTTGTGGAATTCAACACGAAGTGAGAATTTACAATAGAAATAAAATAAAAAAATGTAAATTTATTGGTTAGTTTGTCAATTTTTATAATTTGTACTACCTGTTGAGGTACAATTCTGAAACAGGTAAGGGAACCCTTGTAGGGCGACTCTGATTCGTACATGACCGGTTTTGTTGGTGTAATTCGATTCCCCAAAAACATCTTTATTTGAAATCATTATTTCTTTTATTCGTATCTGGAGTTGTCATGTAATAATAGAACAATGGAAACAAAAGATCTTTACAGAACGTTTGTATCGACGGGGCCAGTTACTCTCTTTCAGGCTTTTTTTGTTCTGGGCGTCAAAGAAATGAGGTAAGTGTATTAATGTTATTTCTAACGGAAAATCGGACTTTGTTTTTATACATTAGTATGCTGTGTAGTGTGTATGTGTGTGTGGAGAATGGATGAACGGTGGTAGGAGAAAATGGTGTGATAGTTTTATGAGTAAACCTCGACGGTTGAAAGGTAAAATTATGCTAAAACGTCAGTTTGTGAACTTTACACCAAGGCCGAAATAGACCAAGAATATACCACATATGAATTGATGAAGATGATGATGATTATATATGATGATTTTGCAAATATTTTCTTACAAAACAAGTGTCGCTTAAACTAAAATGCCTTGACTTATATATTATTTAGAATCTAAATAAATGTCTAAACGCCAATATTAATATAATAGCTAAAGGGCAAATCCTAGTATGCATGTTAAAAGAAATACTTAAAAACTAATTGTTCTCGAGATCATATTATCTCTATCTCTATATAATACGACAGTAAAAATATATAATAAGACAGTAAAAATATTTTGTCTGTACATTTAGTAGTTTTGACTGAAATGGATAGAGGGACACTTAAAAGAATAATAGAAATCAAAAATATTTTTTTTGAATTTCTTGTCTGTCTGTCTGTCGTTATTTTTTGTCCAATTTTTTCTCTAAAAATACTGAACCGATTTACTTAAAAATTAACGAATTGTTTTGTTTTAACTCAACTTAACTACTATAGTTTAGTTCATCAAAATCAGTTCATTAAAAAAAAAGTTATCGTCTTTTGAATGAAGTCAAGGCCTTTACCTGCGAATATTATATAGCAATCACGCTAATAAGTTTTTTAAATAAATGTAAATTAAAATATTCACTGACATCAGCACATTTTAACATCAGCACAGCAAACTATGATGAGACGTACTTTACATAGGTAAAAAGAACATAATATTACAAAAATAAAAATAGCTTTATGTATATTTTATAAATATCAAATATAAACATTAGTCGTATTCTTTAATTTAAAACAATAAAAAAATCTTATAGAAATTACGATAATGTAGTAAAAAAATCATATTAAAAGTTATTATAGTTGTCAATCAATTATGTTTATTAAATCAATCATCATGTATTTTAAGTAGGCGAAGCCGCGTCGGGTCGCTAGTAAAAATATATAAACACCACCAATTTAAGTAGCTGTAAGTCTCCTCCTTTCAACATGGCTCCTAACTAGAATATATTCAATAATGTGAGGTTAAGGGAACAGTTTTTGATTAAGCATACGGAGGTCACATTGAAATGGTCAAAAGAACTTTCATTTGTTGACTTACTTATAAACCCGCGTTATTTTTACACAAATAAATTATCTATGTTCTAAACGACACGTATACTTGTTATTTTTTATTTCCTGGTGACTTTTCCACCTGTATTTGATCTTTGATGCATCAAAATGTTTTAACCACCATCACACAAAATATTGATTGCATTGTGTTCAAACTATCAAATTTAATTATGAAATCAGAAAATTAAATGGTTCAAGTATCAGAGACTATATATGTATATGTGAAGCTTAAATTCACTCAAACGACACAGATTATTTTTTTGACGAAAAGCAAAATGTACTAAGGCTAATATTAATGTTTAAGAAAGAGGATAAATTACACATGCACACTTAATACTAATAATAATGTTTGGAAAATCTGTTAAATGACACGTTAATAGAAATGAGAAAAAAGGGAAAGAGTGGTTTTAGTGATTTTACTAAAAGAGAGACTGTTAAGAGATTTGTTGAAGTCCTGGTGGTGCAGCGGCACTGTGTCTTTCTTTAAATGCAATGAATGTAAGTTTGATTCCCAGTCGGAGAAATTAATTATTTTCGTTTCCTATCTCTAGTAAGTAACAAGACAAAGCACGATGTTGAGTTCCGCCATTGAACACGCAATCTTGCCAGAGTGAAGAATGAAGTAATTCATAGTTCACACCACCCAATGGGATCCGAACCGCCGCCTATACATTGAGATCTTGTGCTGTTGCACCATGACGTCCATAAAAGTTATTCTTATAAATAACATGTATATTATTTATATTTTACTTCTTCTATTGAAAATTCTCACAATAAAGCTAAAAAAAAATATTTTGGTTAGGGCAACATATATTATTTTTTTTATATCTATACAACATGACCTATTTATATGTCGATATCGAGTGAACAGTTGAAATGGAACCTAGATTATTTCTGATAGAAATACTAGAAATATCTAAACTAGACACAGATCTAAAACAAATCAAATACGATCCGCCTTATCTACCGAAACCCAGTGGTATGAGCTTTGGATATCCGTTACGGTAGAAACATCCTTCGTGTATTTTTGAAATAAGAAATAAAAGGCAGGGGCCGATAAAAATGTTTATTGACAGTAGTTTCCGTTGTGTTTTCTGGAAAAAATGGTAAAAGTACGGTTTTTCGTTTACTTTTCTGTATGCCATTTTTTTAACGGAAACTGTGTGTCTCTACAGCGTACACTAGTAACTTTCTGCTTATCCCGCTACGGGATACTGCGTGAAGCTGATAAAAATAAAAAAAAGAAATAGGTCGTCGTGGTGTAACTGCACAATGCCTGCCTTTAAGCGCAATTGCGCGTTGTGGCATCGATTCGCATAGAGGTAGTGA
Organism: Heliconius ricini; assembly: GCA_018231645.1. Classification (NCBI taxonomy): domain Eukaryota; kingdom Metazoa; phylum Arthropoda; class Insecta; order Lepidoptera; family Nymphalidae; genus Heliconius; species Heliconius ricini. The sequence goes on along the minus strand of DVQM01000362.1, from coordinate 6,607 downwards.
ATTATTACCATTTCTGATTTTAACAAGAAAAATGTGAAGCTCAGTTTGTTTACAAATCTTATACCTGATGGTTTGTAGCGTATTTGTTTAAGAAACTCAATCGTAGAGTGGATATTATGTTAACACAAAATTTTTCAGATAAAGTTAAAACAAACAGCGTTCATGAGTAAAGTTAAACAGTACATATCAATATTAACAATATAAATAATTGATTCAGTATACTATAAAAATTAATTTATATTACATATCTTTGAGGTCAGTCGTGGCGAAGGGGCACGAACGTACAACTGTCGATCGGATCCACAACCTGTATATTTACAGGTTGTGGATTCGATTCCGACTCGGGAAAATGAAATATCCAGAATTCAGCAGAAAGTAAGGAACGAGATTATTCTAAAGGCAATCGAGTGTCATAAGACTAGATTCCCTCTATCTACCCTGCAATGTTCGGGAGGCAGCGTGACGCTAAAACAAAGTTATATTACTTTTTTAAGCGCTTGCAATAAATTGGACTGCATCGTTAACCGCCCTGCGGCCGAACAATACCCAAGGGTTACACCCTTTGTACGTAATAACCTGGAAACAACACAAAAGTAACCCCGTCCAACTAAATGTAGGTCGCTTGAAATTATACAATAATTGTCTTTTTTTAACCTTTTTTAAAGAAAAGGAGGGTTATCAATTCGACTAATCTTTTTTTGTTTTTTTTTATGTTTGTTACCTCAGAACTCTTTGCCTGGGCGAACCGATTTTGATTTCTTTCTTTCTTTATTTGATTCTTTCTTTTATTTAAAAGCTAATGTTTTCCGTGTTCCGTGTAGCTAGAAACACATAAGTATTAAATTTGTATTAGATGTGTGCGTGACAAATGGACAAATAACTCAATATCACGCTAACCGTTCCCAATGATTCTTTTTTTATTGGAAAAGATACACTTCTAGGATAGTTTTTTAAAAGTTTTGTACGTTCTGATAATAGGATTCGGTTGAAATTGAATAGGCTGGTTGTTTTTAGTAAAAATATAATTATACTGTACTAATATGTAGTTACAAGGTAAAACATTGTTAAAATTGACAAACCACTTTTCGTCACAAGTGACATTCCTCTTCGTTGCATTTTTTTTCAACCAACTTGATAAAAATATGTTCTCATTTACCACCGACTTCTAAAAAAGGGAGAGGTTCCTAATTTGCCCGAATATTTTATATGTTCTTGTCAAAATGCCAAAATTTTGGTTTGAACAAAAATAATACTAATAATAGAAAACCACTACCTACTCCTACTGAAAAGCATCCTTTTAAGATCTACCCATCGTTGAAAATCGTAAAATGAATAAATTTTTGTCAAAAAAAAGGATATACATCAATTCAGTTCAAGCATTAAAATAAAAGGTCAAAAATGTATTTAATTAACATAAAGTAAAACGTACTTTGATTTTGGTAAACAAATATAGTCAAAGAAAGATTTTATAATTTAAAGTATGTGCCAAGTAAAACAGACAGGCTTAATACATAAAGTTGTTGTAGCATTAGCGTGACACCGACTTCAAAATTACACTTTATTGTAAGAAAAATATATTTGAATTTTTAATTTATCGTTTGATGTCGGTCTTGTTTTTGTTAAGAATTAATAAAATTATTCATATTGTTTACGATTCATGTTGTAATTGAACAGTGACAGTGACAATCACTTTGCTTTAGAAAGCAGGTTTGGCAGAGGGAATATGATAATCTAGTGTAAAGACACTATGTTCCCATTAGAATGTTGCATTCCCCACTTTCCTCTGAATTTTGGAGGCAATGCGTGTTTAAAGGTGGAACTCAACGCCGCGCTTTTTGCTAAGAAATGAAAATTATTTTCTCGAATAGGATTGAATCCACAAACTTTTGTGATTACAATTGCTTGTAACTTAGCACCCCTGTAAGATGAAATAATCTGTGTATTAAATAAAATCTAAGCAAATATATGAAATAAATAAATGAAATTATGGCTGTAACATAATTCAAATTTATATACAAAAAGCTCATTCAAACCAAATAATGATTAACATGAACACTATTATAACAACATCCTATTTAAATTGGAAAAGTTCCATTCAGTTCGACGAAATGCTTCGGAAACTTTTAATTAAAAACTAAACATTTAGACAGCTATGACGCTGTCGTGAATAAACTGATAATGATATTAGGTTCAAAGCCCAACTGTGGCCACGTGGCGTGGCACCGCGTCTGACATGAAATGAGATGAATGTGGGTCCGATTCCCGCTTGGGAAAATGAAATATTTTTATTTCTATCTCTAGGCTTAATTTCTAGTAACAAGACTTAGGGAAGCATTTCGTCACCACGCAATGTCTTGGACAGAGAGCGAAAAGTGAGGATTAGTGTCTTAAAACGAGGTTCCTCCTGCTTATCCTGATACATGCAGAATACAGCGTCAACGAAAGAAAAAAACTAACGAAAAATTTCAATCTTGCAAATTTCTTTTATACTAACTCAATAATGAATACTTTCTTAAAATCAATAATCACGATTCTCTCATCTGATCACGTTTACATTATTACTTAACTGAATGAAATTTAAATTTTATTACATTCAATTAAAAACTCTTTGACAGTATTTTAATATTTCAAGTCTAAACTTTGTAAAATAATGACTATAAATGGTAATTTTCAAGAGGGAGACTGATCTCTGTATTGAACTTTACGCCTCTTGATAAATACTGTTCTGCTAAATATCGAATTTTATCTTAATAGATCCAAACGATGCAAATAATTAAAGAAATAAAATGTAACATTTTTTCTTAAATCGTTTCATCAGTAATATCGAACTTACGATCTACGCGTGTACAGACAACGTTCACTATAGTGTAATATTTACCCGTTAAATACTAATGGTATTTAGATACTTCTGCATAAACGACGACGACGACGTGTGTGACTATAATCGTGACAGGTTGTGAGTTCGATCCCCACTCGAGGAAATTTAATATTTATTTAAATTTATATTTTTATTTCTGCGCTATGGTATCGAGGTAAAACGCGGTGTTGAGTTTCGCCACACATTGCCTCCAGAAACCAGCGGAAAACGGGGAACGGAATATTTTAACACTAAATATACTCAGTACACTGCTGTATGTGGGATAAATAAATATGACAATCGGCTTCTTAAAAAAAAGATAAAAGGTACCAGCATCTTTTATAAGAGATTTCCTAAGAATTCATTAGTCCACACATCTAGAATGGGCTATTGTCACACATTGCTAAGACTAATTGGACACGGCTCAATTTACTCTTTTCATTTAGGCTATAACAATGCCATATTATTATACATAACAGCTTTCATTATAGCGATTATTAATTTATGGTTTAATTATATAAGCTTTTAGTATGTGTTAATTAATTATTTATTTAATATTTGATAGCAATATGAGCAAAATCATATAAAAACCCAAAAGATTTAAATTAATATTAATTAAGTGTAAGAAATAACTGTAGTAAAATAATTCACCGATTTTTTTGATAAATAGAATTGAAATTGAAGCGGGCGAAGCGCACGAGGACTTCTAGTATTATAATGCAATTACGGCACCATATACCATTATGGCGTAATGAGACAACATACAGTTTTAGAGTCAGCGGTAATTATAGGTTCGATCTTCCTACGGAGAAATGATTGAATTTTATTTTTTACTAGAAAGCGCGCGCGGCTTCGCACGCTAATTTGCAGCTCCCTTAGGAGTGAATCCTAATAAAACACGAAACGCGTATTCAATAAAATATTTTTAATAATCTGAATTCAATTTTTTATGAAAATCGGTGCTGTTTGAAAAAAACCATACAAACTTTCAACCTCTATTTCATCCCTTTAGGGTTGAAATTTCTCAAAATCCCTTCTTAGTGGATGTCCAAATTACAAAAATAAACATCAAATATATATATAGATAATTTCCTCGTTCTACAGACAAACTGTTTCGTTAAGTTTCACCACACAACATTCAATGTCTCAAATTTGGGCGGAGAACGGAGTGTCATTATTCTAGGCCTTCTCACCCTTCCCTCTGCCTTTCTTAGTATATGCAGTATAAAGAGTGAAGCTAAAATATAACACAAGAATATAGAAAGAGCTTTAATAAAGATTTTTAACCTTCGAATATCGATTTATGTCCCATTTGATTCAATAAGTGTGATAGCGTATGTACTCGCACGTGCATCTCTATCTTCCGCCTCGAGTACGTGCATGTTGCAGAACGAATTCGAATTTTTATATAAATTTAAGTAAACTTACTATTTTGAAGTCTGATATATAGATATGTTATATTATCTATTAATCAATATGTTATTCAAAAATAAATAAAATTCACGAAATGAAATATATATTTTAATGAATATTTTCATTCCTTCGCTCTGGTGGCGAGTCTATAGAAGCTGATGTTTAAAATTGTTGTATCTTTGGTATATTAGATTACTCGTTCAGTAAGTTACTGTAGTTGCCAGAAGTTTACTTAGACTGCCTCAAAACTTTGATACGTATCAGCTTTTACTCATGGCCTATATATTTTTTAATTCGTCGTTTATTATAGTAATCAATACTTTTAAGGCAATGATAGCACAGCGGCACAAGGGTATGATTGTAATGCGATGGTTGTGGATTCGGCCCCCACTTCAGAATATATTATTATTTCTTAATATTTTCATTTCTTTGCTCTGGAACTAAGCACGGCGTTGAGTTCTGCCACTCAATACGCAATGCCTCGAAAAATCCGGCGGAAAGATTAGGGAACGGAGTCGGCAGTGTTTCCTAGTGTTTCCTCTGCCTACCCTACAGCGTGAAGCTGATAATTTTTATCCACAAAACCGAGATTTCATTACTTAAAACAAATATTCAACGCAATTTATATGGATTTATTATAGCAATGAAAACGGAAAAGAAAATAACGATTTCTACAGGAAATAGACGAATGAAGAATAGATCTAATTGGCAATCGTAGAATGTTTATGTGATGAAAAAATATAAGGCTCGTAAAAACTGTCCAGCTTACAGAGTATTCGCATTATGAATTAAAGAGCCGTAAAAACATTGTAGGTACAGTCGACGTCAAATTGACGTTATCTATAAAGTTGCGGTGGAGTTAGGGTGTTTATTTTTAGTAGTTTTGGTAATTTTAGTGGTATTTCCAATAGTGTGACCAGTCGTGATTTAGGGTTGTAGAAAATAGAATATTTATTTAATAGTTTAAAATGGGGAAGGGAAGTTCTTATCGGAATGGAGTACCTTAGCACTAGGTATGTAGGATTCCTTCGCCTGCCCTTTTTCGTGCAAGATACACTGTGAAGGTGAAAAACAGTATGCATTAACGCAATAACTCTGAAATTTATATTTATGTTTGATTCTATTATATTTTCATTTTTAAAGGCAATGTTGTTGCGTCCAATGTTTGTAAAAGGGGTTGAAATGTGGGAAATACATATACCTTTTCTACTTTCTATCTGACTCTCCATACCAAGAGTTGTAACTGTTTCCTTTCTTTAAAAGCCCTATATTAAAATTGAAGATAATGGGTATTACTTTAAACGCTTAAAAACGTAAGAAATATTTATAAAAGTTTCCGCACCAAAACTTCAACCCTCATTCTATGAATCAATATAACAGCAATTTGAGCTCTAATCAGCTAAATTATCGACACCTCATAAACGTCGAACTAATTGCCTTTGATAGTGAATTTCTACGTGGAATATAGCAGAGGTTGGTACGATCATAATTATAGCACTTACATTTGTCTAGTGGTGGCTAGTCGTAACGTAACTTTAATTGCGACAGGTTGTGGGTTCGATTCTTATGTAAGAAAAAAAATTTAAAAAAAGTCAAATTAATTAGAAAATTTATGTTTGTTAATAAATAACATAGAAGATCTCTACTTTTTTTCATAGACATATTGTGAAAAAGGCTCGAGACAATTACTTTACGACAAAGGACCTCGTGATAAATCATCAGTTTTTATTGCTTTTATGAATATAAAATGGTTGATTTCACGGTTTCTTGCTATTTTAAATTGGATACTTTAAATATCAATAAGTCTAGACATACACTAAAAATGTTATAAATAAGTCTATAATATTATATAATGCCGCACGATGTCAAGAATTCTGAACTATAAATAGTTAATATACCTATTTCTCAAAGTAAATGCTCAGACGACTGTACTTTTAGATACTGGAGCTACTTAATTCATACATTTGTCTGGTAACAAAGGATTGAGTAAGAAAATTGCTCAAGCACCTTAAAACAAAAGCACTGATAGAAAACTGTGTATACGCATATAGCTAAGTTGACGGAAGAAAACCTAGTGTTCAGACATTGAGTCACAAGTTTTCAAGACATTGTATGCGGAGTGGCGTAACTTAGAGTCGCATTTGTATTGTTACCAAAAGGATGTAATAAAAGTTGTGAATTTTTGCTGTTGCGCCCCGACGGCCTCTATTATAGTTTTGTAAAAATATATTCTGCCCAAATAATATTAATAACAACAACATAATAGACAAACGACCATACATATATACATATACATATATACATATACATACATATATATATATATATATATATATA